>JBCJKH010073255.1:0-14975 GCA_039877255.1 Loriculus beryllinus | reverse complement strand
AGCAGACTTCACACAGGTCACCCCTCAGCACATCAGCACCATTCTCCTAGAAGAAAATTCACCCCAAGGTGAACAACCTTTACTTGGTGCTGACGCATCAGCACTTTGTCAGGGACCTGCTAAAAAATCATCTCCTCTCTTTCCCAAAAAAAAGATATTCACTTTCCCTTCAAAAGAGAGGAGAAGCTTCACTGAAATAGACACTGGAGAAGAAGAAGAGTTTATGGAGTTACATGGTATGGAACATGAAAAACAACAGGATATCAAGACAAATTGTTGTGGTGATAAGCAGAGTGATGGTAACCATTTAGCAGAGGAGCCACAGCTCAGCTCTTCACCCAAAAGCATGAGCCACAACTGTACTCAAGACATTTACCATGCTGTGGGTGAGGTAAAGCAAGACAGTAACCAAGAAGGTCACAAAATGGAAAACCATTTATTTGCCCCAGAAATTCATTCAAGTCCAGGAGAAACTGGTTACTGTCCCACACGTGAAACTAGCATGTGACTAGTTACAAAAGCAATAAAAATACCTTTTCTTAAAACAGTTAGAAATGCCTATTAACTAAAACATGAAAAGCCTCAAAAAAGTGCATAAAATGTTATTTTTGCATGGCATGAAGAGTTGTTTAGTTTAAATACTGTTTAATTACAAAAAAAAAGAGACTGCTTTTTGTAACAAACTGAAAAAAAACAGGAAAAAAAAATGACTCAAGAACAGTGAATACAAATAAAGAGCTCTGTTAGGAGCCAGTGTTCTGCAACATATGACATTTTTGATCCTTTCACTCATGATTGTAGACAGATTTTGAACTCTTTTAACTTTATTTTGGTTCTTTGGTTTCAATGAATTTTAGAATTTGCACATGAAAGGATGAAATGTCAATGCATGCACTCATAAAGATGTGAAACAAGGTGCTTTGAGCTTGCAAAATACATATATTTGTAAATAGTTTGGGGTTGGGGGAAAAGCTACTGTTAACAAGGATTCATGGAAAAAAGCATTTCCTGGGACACAGGTACTTCCTTCACAGCGTGCTGCCTGGAGGTTTTGTACAGACTTATGTTGCAAAATTGCAACTTCTACTTAAAGCATCTCACGTATCTTGCTTTCTGTTAAAAAGCTCATGAGTATATCTGTTAATTAAGGACTACAGTATTTTAGTTTATCTGTGCTGTAAATCATGATTACTTTTTTAATTTGCATAACTTTAGTTGCATTTGTCAGTTTAATTAATGATCCTGTGAGGAAAAGCAAAGATTTAATGACCAGAACTTGAAGCATTTGATATTTTTGTAGAAAACTGCCAACATTTCATAACTAAGAAAAAAGTTGTTCCATTTTAAAATACAAAAAAAATAGTTACTTCTGTGGCAAAAAATAGTGCCAAATGGCCATATAGACATATCCAAAATTTCTCAATCTCTTAGAATATTTCTATTAACTTGGTCTTAAAAAAAAATATTACACACATTCTACTTTTTCCCTTTAACAGACTTCTTCTACACAATCTTTGAGCTCTTTTTCCCTTTTCTTGGCGTGCAGTGGCCATACTTCAATAATGGCAATGTTGTTGAAATGGTGTAAGGACATAAGAGACAAGCTTTGTAAGGGGAAGTAGTACCTTTTATCATCACAAATCATATAGCTGAAAAAAAACGGGCTTCAAGTACATGTCACTTGCCGCAGGTCTTCCATGCCCTGAAGCTTGTCTGTGTTTTTCAGTTCAATCATTTAAACTGAAAGACGGCATCACCTGACTCATCAACTTTGCCTCAACCCAGCCTCCCATGGCTGTTCCAAAATGGAGTATATATAGGCTTTCCTCTATATTTAAATAAAGGGAAGTGTCAGTAGTACCATTGCCAAATCATCTTTGGTTTCTCTGATATTCTCCAGCTTTATAAAAGAGATGCTGAACCAAAACCTTCAAAGTACCCATCTAACCACTGTCTGAAAAGAGTGGGTTTTTTTTTTTTTATCAAGCAAGAATAGCTTCCTGTGCTGTAACATAAAAAAGCCTATATATCACTTTAATTCTCTAAATCATGCAAAAATTATTCAATCCATTAATCCTAATCAAAAGCAAAAGTATGCAGCTACACAGGCATGTCCTACAAAATGTTCTTATTTTTCAGTAAAGCAAAATATAGGACAGTTTTGCTGTACTCTGATTTCTGCTGAAATTGGATTCTCCCTTACAACAGTTTGTAGGAGCAGCAGTCCAGCCTTGAAGTCAATAGGTAGAGAGTCCAGCAGTTAAAAATCTGAGAAGGTGTGTAGAAATTCTAGCATCAGCTCCCCACTGCTCCATAGGCCTACTGCCAGAGACTGTCCTTCTCACTTCCCCATGCACAAAAGGGAGTGAGTGAATGCTTTTTCCAGGTCAGCACTGTAACAGCAAGGATTGCAAAGACACTGAGACAGCAAGAATGGAAGCCTTAAAAGCACTTTAGAACGGCCAGCACATGGTTTGCAATAGCAGGCTTTTACTTCCCATAGGGGACCTAGATTAATTTTCACTTATGTGTTATTTTCTGTCACTTAAATGGGTAAAAAAACAAGCACTTAATGTATTTAGTCTGAAAGAGCAAGCATTTTTGTTGCAACATTGCCCTCTGTTTGAAATGGCTGGGCTGATGCCACAGACCTCACTCAAGCCTGGCCCAAAGGCAAGTTTGAAAAGCCTCAAAATATGAATTCTGGTGGCAGGGCCAATCAATGAGTACAGCACAATCCTTTGGTTAAAAAAAAAAAAACAAAAAAAAAAACAAACACAAAACATAAAGTTTTCTGTATGTCCGTAAGTTTTCTGATTTCCATAACAAGACAATGCTGAGGCATCTCTTCAGTCACTTGAAAAGTGTTTTTATCCAAACAATATCTGGTCATTAATTCTCAAAATAAAAGTGGGTTTTTTTGTCCTTAGTTGAAATTCATTGCAACTTGTTGCTGCATTCAGTTTTACCTATTTATATGGCATTCTGCTTAACAGTTTTCAATCATGTTGTATCTCAACTGTTCCAAAACTTAGCTCTTGAGTATTTTATAGTCATTAATCTTCATCTTTTTTTTTTTTATTTTTTAGTTACTAGATATTTTCAGTGACTAAAACTAAATGCCAGTCAATTTTTATATGCCTAAAGTGTTGGTCTATATTTTCTATGTGCAGTTTTATGAAATCACATGGGTCTGTTTGATCTGCCTTTATATCCTAGTGAACTAATGAAGACCAAATTAAGTCCAAATGAGACCTGATCCCATACTCTGGATCCACAGGTAAATTCCATTCAAGAAAATGATGTTCTGGCAAGACTGAGGTCTGTGTCAAGTTCCTTCTTATGCTTTTTGTCCAAGGTGACCCTTACACTTTGGAAAAACCCCTCAGATCTGTGCCACTTGGTGGAAGGGGAGTGCAACCATAGCGAATGTACTGCAGGAGCAGAGATTTGATTCCTTAAGCTCTCCTGAGCAAAACTTTACGCAAACATGATTCTGTGCTAATAGAATCAGTAAAATTTCAATAGTGGTAAAATCAAGGCCTCAGTCCTTGTGCAGATGATTTTTTTCCAAAGTCAGTGGGAGTCTGATGGAAAAAGGGACTGACTGAAATATAAATGAGGATGGCAAGAGTCTCTCTCTCTCTCTCTCTCTTGATGAAAACCAACAGGAGCTTTAACTACATAAATGAGAAGACCAGGCCCTTACTGACTGCCATATTTAAAATGTTATCAGAGAAGCACATTTATTTTGAAATTATACAAGCAAAAGAAATGCAGTTCTCTTTATTAAGACATGTTGAGTTTGGTTTGATTTCTTTTTTCTTTTTGAAATTGTGGAAGAAAAAGGATCAAGCTTGAGAAGTGTTTTTGGTATGATTTCATTATATGCTTTTGACTATTCTGAATATTATTTCCAGAAGCACAGATTTAGACATTTGTTTTTTCCAGTCTTGACTGCATACATGGGATCCACTCCTGAATACCTAGCTCATGTATAATTTCTGCTAAAATATTTACTTGAGCAGTTGCAGGACTGGATCCAGCTTTCATGCCAGTACAGCAGGTGTAAGAAGTGCAGTCCAGGACCACTTTATCATGAATTGCTCTGTAGCAAATTATGCAAAATTACCTGTGTAAATTTTTCTGTTTTTCTAAAACTTTGAAGCCATTTCAGACTTATTACCCATTCACCATGGTAAGGGGAGGGTTGGTTTTGAATTCTGGGAATCAATCTCCAGCAGTTGTGGAATGTCAAAACAACTTAAGGAGTTCTAGGATGAAGTAAGTCCCCCCCAGGGGTCTGACTCTTTGTATCACTGGAAAATGAAGATTGTTCAGGGAGATAGCTTTGCAATCAATCTATTTTTTATATTTTGTACTAACTGCAGAATCCTGAATCAAAGTTTTAATTCCTTTTCAATGATGAAACCAAATGTACACATTTAAAAGATGTTCAGAGAGTAATCCGGGCAATTTTTTGGGTAAACAGTCACATTAATACAAATCTAGGGTGGGGGTAATAATATATTGCAGAAACTGCAATGGAAGTTCGTACAAAAAAGATGTTTACAGGGGAAGCATATAACGTAAAGAATGTAACATGGTGTAGGAAGTTATTGCACTACAGAATTTATATAAAATACACTTTTTTAAAGAAAAACACAAAAGGCCTTTTAATGCTTCATTGTATAGAACATAGGAGCCTCTGTGCTAGTGCAGCAATCGAATGCACAGCATCCTTACTTCAAAATTGGTCTCAAAATTCAAACATTAGAGAGGTGATATCTGATCTAACACTAGAGCAACTGACTTGAAGAGCTTTTTGGCATAATATTACATAACCAGAAGTGTGCACAGAAAGTTGTATTTTCTCCTAAAACATAAAAGTACAAAAGCCAGTTGTCTTTTTTTAAGACCTATTGCAAATACAATCAGCCTCGTGAAAATGCACAGGGCCTACCCAACTGGTTTTTTTCATTCATATACTTTTTTAATGATTTGGATAGGAAATAAAGTTTCATATTTTGGTCATGCAAAACATATTTTAAAAGGAAAAAAATGGCAGAAATATGTTTGGGTGGTTTTTGGGTTTTTTTTTGAAAAAATAAGTAGCCAGCACAGATCAAGCAAGAAATGCAAATACAGCAAAGGGGGAAGAAAGAAAACTGTAAGTAAACAAGGCATGTTTTAAACAAGGGATACAATAAAACGTATAAACTAGTTCATTCTCACATTTAATGAGGTAAAAATGCCAGTAGCAAAATATTTCATTCCAGTTGCACAACATCTTAATTTTTATCCAAGAACCAACATGTCTGTACTGAGGTTTTCAGTGATGTTATTACCCACTCACCTGCTACATGAACACCTGATCTGTAATCACTTTTTGGAAAACTTTCCTGAAAAAGAAGATACTGTATGTTGTCATCTTTGTTGACCTTTAGATCTCTTCCCATTACCCTCCAAATACCAACCTTCTCTTGTTCTTGGGAGCAGTTAGAAGACAACCCACTGAATAAGATGATAGATGTGTCTTGTTTATCAGGAAAGCATTTTGGCAGTCTTGTGCAAATGGCCAGAAGGACTCTACTGCATTTTAACCAAGAAGAACTTAGTGTCCTTTCTGTTACCGTTGAAGCCATACCATCTCGTAGCTTCACACATTTTCTAGTCTTAAAATACTCTGACTCCTCCAGTGTCCCCCTCAACCTGCAAGATGTTTCAGTGTATTTGTTCAGTGTTTTTGTAAGAGCTTTTGTAAAAGCAGTGGACTGTTAAATGCTATTGAGACAGCCATCAGATTAAGTGTGACTATTTGTCTCTTGTCCAATATGTTTTTAGTAGTGGTACTCAGTTTAAACTCCAGCTGAAATGCTTTCATTTTTTGAAACAGATAAGGTGTTCTGGGAGCCAAATCCTTTGCTGCTACTCTGTTGGTTTCCTTAATGAAGAAAGGTTAGGCAACAGGCAGGCAGACAAAATTGTCTGCATCCTGTGATGGTTTCTTGTTCAGTAATCATACACCAGGTGACACCTGCAGGTGGAGTAACAGACTTGCCTTTGTGTTTGTTCTGTTGCAGGTTTAAATAATATTTTTTGAAATGTTGTGTTATGATATTTAAGAAGTATTAACCTTTACTGCAGTAGAAATTTCTTCCAAAACAGCAGTGATACCTTTTAGTCCTATATTACTATTGATTGCTATTCAATTTTCTTTTATGACACCTCCAGATGGATCCCATTGCAGAACAAGGAAGTAGTACACAAACATTATTGCTTCTTTTTAATTAAAGGTAGCTACAGAACATATTAGCTAATATTTAATTCAAAAAGATAAGGTTATCCTAATTATACCTGTGAACCAAACAGAATGGTGGTGTGTCATTAACTTAGACATTGACTGTAATCCTGTGGTTAATGCAAACCCTGAATCTAAGAGCAGCCTGGGTAATTAATTTCATTAGGGTAATTTTTTTACATCAAATAAGTATTTAAATAAATATGTAACATCAGCAGGAGTAATGTACGCTTCTAAAGCTGGAAGTTTATGGATATGTTTACACTGGTATCTTAATGGAAACCAGGAAAGCTCTCTTGATGTAGGTCTCTCAGCTATCCCCACTTCTCATGCTTTGGTTCACATCACAGAGCAATCCTGGACCATGCAAACTGGATTACTTTTAGGTAAAGCTGAACCCAGTAACGTGTTCCATGAGGGAATCTCTTGTGCTGCAAGCAGTATGAAATATTAAGGCCTTGGTACCAGACTAGAGCTAGTCCAAAATAGTATCCCAGGTAAACATAGTGTAAATTATCAGTACAAACTGTTTTCCTTAACAATTCTACTTCTGTTGTTTTGTACTACTTGCTAATGTAGACATAAACTGTCTCTACCATGGTTGTTACCTCCAGTACGTGTAGTTAAATCACTTACTCAAACAAATTTTGTCATTGTCATCAGTGGTACTGCATAGAAAAAGCAATATATAGCTAAAGATGAAATTGTTCCCTGTGTGTTCTCCAGCTTAACCCAGGTGCAATCACTTAAACAGTAAATTCTTGATCACCCTTGGATACTTTTGATTTGCAGTTTGGAACACGCTCTTAAATACTGCATATTTCTGTAGTTAATTTACTCTAAAGTTGGTGCTACATTTGATTAAGAAAGTACAGACAGCACTAAATCAACTCTCACTCCAAAATCATTAAATCAGGGGAACGATTAAACTGACTGCAAGTAGGTCTATTTCACTTAACAGCAACACTTAGTTTATACTGGCATGAATAAAAGCAAATGACTGTGCAAATGGGTAAGCAATGAGGAAGGGTCAGAAGCCCAGCTTGAGTACTTTGTGCTGATCTACCATGTCTATGTATCTTTCCATTTGAATCATCGGTTGAAATTTATTAAAACGGGGGGGCTAAAAGGGTTTTGATCATGTGCTCAGTTGCTCTGATATCTAGGACATATCTTGTAAAAGCTAATGCAAGAAACTAAAAGCCTATTCGTTGTATTACTTTTTTTAATGATTTCAAGGTGAAAGACATATGTCTTGTACTGGTATTTTTGCTCTAAGTTTGCTCAGATAGCATCTCTCAGTGGAGGTTCAGAATACGAAACATTCATGCCAGTTCTTGAAGTCCTTAAGCAGAACGCCAGTGGGAATTCTGCATGTGTAAAGCTGAAGGATGGAGCAATATATTACAGCTTTAGGCAAAAGGAACAGTTTCTAACATGTATACAAAATGAAAAAAAGAAAAACACACTGTTGGGGACAATCACAGGTACTTCTGCAAGGATGCAGAGTTCTGGATTTATACCTCTAAATTTTCAAAGAGTTATGCAGAGTTTAACTATGTAACTCTTTCAGAAGTCAAAGGAGCCATGCTGATAAACTGAATCATGAAGGGATTAGTGTACAAAGAACCTGAGAGCTGAATACGTAGCCTATTGCTTTAAGATCACTGTAAATATCAACTAAAAATACGTACTAATTCATGTTTATATGTTACTACTGTGTTAGTTTCATAGATACGGTAGCATGACTATTATTAGTTTTATTGAGTTTAATGAACTTTGTATTCCTCTGTGAATGCTCTGAATGCTGCAAACAAACAAAGCACAACAGTATTTTTTCAAGTTCTCTTGGCGTTATAGCAGTGTCTTCACTACTGTTCAGTTTTACAGAATTAGCAACATTTCATCATAAATCACTACATTAACAACATATCTTTCTTTAAAAGAACTGTCACTAGGAGATAAAAGCATATGTGATACGTCTTGTCTAATCTCATTCATCTGCCTTTACAAAATGCCCCAGACATTTTGTGGGAGAATATGCTGCTTTTGCTTCATGCATTGTTTGTATCTGGGGGTGGGGCAGGGGAATAATAGGGCATTTTGCAATGGTAATTGCATCAAATATGCTTTTTTTCATTATTATTGTATTTGTTAGAAACATTTTGATTTAATTTCTTTTTGTAGACTGTTTGACAATAGCTCTTTTTTTCAGCTAACCATCTGATTCCATTAGACCAATAACTTTTCACATTTAGTGGTATTTGTATCAATGTCTCCATATCAGCTGCATTTTAACTTCATACAAAAGAAAATGTGATTATTTTTGTCATACTAGATTTTGCTGATCAACTAAATATTTCTGCACCAATCTACATATTAATATGCATGTTGTAGTCTGTACAATCGTTCAACATCAAAATATCTGTTTAATTTATGTCAAATGTCTGTAAAATAAATGCATTGTTCTCCATTTCAGTCTGATAGAATAAGCAGGATAGTAAATAAATGTGTAAATGAATCATCTGTGTCTCATTTCAGTTCTCTGCATGAAACCACTTTACATTGAACATTGCATATATACCAAAACAATAATCCACGGTGTCTTTAGATTTCATTACTTGACAATATTAAACAGGGATATCTGGCAGACTGTGTACAGAAATAAATCATTTGGCTATGCAAATAAAGTCAGAATCCATTATTTTTTAAAAAATTGAAACACAGTGCTCCTAAGCCTTTTTTTTCCCTCTCTGTTCAGCATTACTGCTAATTACTACTCACACTGTCACAGATACAAGACTTCAAATGACTTTGTAATGGTCAGTAAACATTGCCTGCAGGATGAAAAGCAGAAGCATGGAAAGATTTAGCAACCTTTTTTTGGATAGTCAGGCCTAGGTACCTCAGACTGATATTCAGAGGTGATGGATAAATCAATCTCTTGCTCAACTTACTTTTAAGTAACAACCTAGCTTGGACCCCAGCACGTTTTTGCCTAAAGTGGACCAATTTTTTTATAGACCAAAAACTGTGTGAGAAAATGTAAGCTGTACTGGGAATTATTTTCCTCCTTTAAGATAAGTCATGGAAATAACTAGTATTTTTTACAGGCAAAGTTTCACCGCAAATGCAGCTGTAATAGAACACCTCTGCCTTTCAGAAAATAAGTAAATCATTTCCTCATCTTCAAAATAGAAAGCTATTTTTTAAATTCTACATCTGAACAGTATTACAATGAAATAAAAATGGAGGTCCAAACTTGGCACTTTAGTGAACATGCTGATTGATTATAGTTATTTCTCAGAGCTTAGAAGCACACTTTAGCTTCACAATCTCACTGTGCTATACATACCTCAAGACACTCTTCACTGCACAGAATTTCACCCCTTTCAACTTTTAATCTAAGGGATCCCCCTCTGAATATGTAGCACTGTACATAAATCTAAATTTGTTCCATCTTCCTGTTCAACACATTCCCAACCTCCTCATTCCTTAAAAACAAAACCCACATCCATCTCAGTGCTTCTCCCCATCTCTTCTGCTTAGCAGTGATCTGAACAATTGCATTTAAAAGAAAGGATTTTTAGGTTTTTATACTATTCAGTAATTAAGCAGTCTGCACCCCACGCATCTATCCATGGTACCCAAAAGTACCTCCAAAACTGCAGTTCTAGATGCACATTCCAGCCGTCCCCATCCTGCAACAAGATCTGGGCCTTGTGTAACTCCTCTGACCCTCCAGATTTTGCCTGCATAGAAAGGGAACTAAGTCACATAGGAGAAATGGACTCAAAATCACTGAGTCTAAGAGTCAAAGGGACCAGGATACACCACCGCAGCTCAGACACCACTAAAAAACTCTTCAACCATGCCGTAAGATGAGATCTTTCTATTCTAGCTATTTCATCTTTTCCCATCTTCTCCTCTCCCCCTATTCTTTCTAATGGAGCTCATTTCAAAAAAATATCTATCACCCCTGCATCTCATCCCAACTCCATAGCAGCCTAAGAAAGGAATGGACTAGATGCCAGCAAGAAAATAAAATATAGAAAGTCTCCATTTTATTGGTGCAGTCTGACTTGTGGCTGAATACAAACACAGCTAGAAAGCAGACAAACTATTTTATTCAAAGTTGCAAATGTGATATACGGTTTGGATTAGGTCCTACAGAAATAAATATTCCTGGCAGACCAAGAATCAAGCAAGTCAGAATGATCATGTACTGAGAGGCAAGTAGGTCAGCACAGAAGAATCCCTCTCTAGTCTATTCAGAGAAAAAAATCAAGCATTTCTAATAAAATGATCAGGAAAGAAAACAACCTAAATAGTCAGGATATGATTAAGTTATACCTTAATTTACTGTATAGGCTTAAATAATGCTTCTGCTGACTCTCTGAATGCAAATTTTCACTGACTGTAGAAAAAACTAAATGGTTTATTTACAAAGACTAAAATTTGTTCAGACCATTTTTCAGTCTCTAGAAGCCCATGTTCATTCTTCTGTCTTAAAGAAAGACAGAAATTGGGGGGGGGGGGGGCAGAATTAGACTACATTGGATTATGTAGGGGTTTGGGTGTTTTTTCAAGATTTCAGCATACCTTCTGAGGTCCTTCTGAGGACCACGGTCCTCAACTGCCTGCATAAACAAATGGTGATACAAGAAATAATCGTGACTTATCTCTTGTGACTGCAAGTCAGTTTCCAGTCCCTGGTCTTCTGAAAAGAGCTTGCAAACTTAACTCTCTAAACTGTGACTTTCTCCAAATGAACTATCAACTTTTAATGGATGCATTTCAGACCAGCTGAATAGAGCTGACTCATTTTTAGACTGTCAGCCAATAAACTTTCCCCCAGTAAAGTAACTCAAATTACCTTTCAAAGAGCACTTTCAGTAACTACAGGTTTTCATCCATGCACTGAAATACCAGTAGACTTAATCAACAGGCACCACAGAATCTGCTACTGAAACTGCCTTCATAAACAGGCATGGAATTTTCCAATCAGTTTTACGTAAGTAAGCAGCCACCTACCAATATTTTAGCACTATTTTCTCCTCAGTTGTATACTGAAATTATACAAAATTGTAAAATGTGAAGTTACTTTCACTTCATCAGTTCATGATGAAAACACTGATCATAATTGTATCTAGCAAGAGACGCAAAGGTTTTCACTCATCCTTTTCTTCTGCACCTGAACAAAAAATGAGAACTTTAACATTGTCACCAAAAGTCCATAGATCAGGCATCAAAGCTTCTCCTCAACTAATGCTTTTCCTTCAGGGACTTACCTGGCTGTTGGCTGGGTTGGAAGGGGCTGAGCCTATTCTTTTGTCCTCACGGATTACCTAAGGGGGTATGGCCCTCACTTGGATCTTGCAACTAGAAATCTGCAGTGTGGTGCCACAACCAGAGGGAAGCAGAGACTGACCTGCAGCACAGACCTGGCATTGGGACATTTTCCAATTAAAAACATTTGCTTGCTTTTAAAGCAGACAATTCTACTCAGTCCTGCCAAAACCAGTCTGTAGATAACGAACATTATACAAGAAGCCCTGATTGACATGAAATCCAATCATAATGACTCTATAAAAACTATAGCTGCCTTATCCACATCAGGACTTTTCTACTGTTAGTAAAATCTTAGGCACTATGAGCCAATGAAGACTGAGAACCTGACTTAATGGAAGTTTTGAGTACCTAGATGATTCAAAGTTGAACTCTTGCCACAGATGGAGTAACGCACTTCACTTATAAGAGAGTAGTAGCAATATGTTTATTACAAGGCCAGGTGGACAAAGCCTTGGCTGACATGGTTTAATGTGAGGTGCCCCTGCCCAGGGCAGGGTGGTTGGAACTAGACGATCTTAAGGTCCTTTCCAACCCTAACGATTCTATGATTCTATGGTATAAAGCAGCAATTTAACAAAGTTTGAGAGTAAATGCAACAGTGGTGCTTTTACTGCAACAGTGGTGTACCCTGGTCCCTTTGACTCTTAGACTCAGTGATTTTGAATCTGTTTCTCCTATGTGGCTTAGTCCCCTTTCTATGTAGACAAAATCTGGAGGGTCAGAGGAGTTACACAAGATTGGAATGCAAGGTACACTTGCTGATTATTCACCTCATAGAGAGCGGGGTCAAACAAAACAGTCAGGGAGACCCTCCTGTTGAGTCATGAGGTTCAGAAAGAACCCCCTTGCTTTCTAAACTCAGAGAGGTGTCTAGGTGCATCCAGGTCCAGCCTTAGTCACAGATTTGGTCAACAGTTTACATCTAAAGGATTATATTTGAGCAGTCAATCCTTTATAGCATTTAGCTAAGATTTCAAAGTTTAGCATGTTATTAATCACTTACTGAGAATCTGTTGCAGCAAGGAATCTCTCAATGTCAAGGAGTAACCGTGAGGGGCATTCCAAATCCTGCTGCCATGCAGGAGAGCTCAATGGGCCCTGCACTGTCCACTGTTAATGGAATAAAATCATAGAATCATAGTCGCGTTTGCACACTAATACGCAAATATAAAACAACTGCATTATTGGCTTATAGCAATTTATCAGAGAACTTTGGCTGTTTAGACACCCAAAGTTACTGATGCTTGATAGGGTCAAAAATTGACACTATTAATCAGATAATGAGAAAATACAGCCTGCAGTTTTGTTAGCCAAGAACATAGAAGGCTCAGAGTTTACCCAAAGCTGCTAGCTTGGTTTAAAACTACAAACTGACTTTGTCTTAAGGAGGGGCTTATCTGACATTAGTTGCTACAGGTGAACTAAGATGTAGTCAAACACATATTTTCTTTTCCCTAATGAAGACACAACCAGAAGGAGTAAGGACAGAGAAACAAAAATATATTTTAATCACCAATGTGCCTTCAAACGCATTAATCTGTACCTTAAAAAGCATTTAATCATGCTGAACTACGAGAACTATGAAATACATCTTATCTGCAGAAAGTAAAAGACAAACCAAACCTGAAAAGACAAAAGGAACACTTTTTAATTATAATAAATAAACATTATTTATTTACCTATTTCTCTCTGGTCATCCTCATATTTTCTACAGATTATCATCCTTCCCACACTGAAAATCAGCACAGCAACAATTTATTCCCAGTATCTACCAAATTACCATTTAGGTATTCCTACTGCACAAAAAATCAGGTTGAGTTATGCTACTACTCATTACTAATGAAATTATTGGTTTACTTCACAAAAGAAATCTATTTTTATGACTTGTTCTCTCATACTAATTTTCAAATGGCAATTTGCAGTTATTCATCATAATCTCTTCCCGTATCAATATTTTCTCCTAGATGGCATGAGATGAGCTGTCTACCATGAAGTATCAGTACAGTATCCATACTGATGCTATTAAAAGTTAAAAAAGCTTCTTAAGAGATTATTACAACTCAGTGGATTCATTAAGGAAAAGGATTCAAAGTGAACTTTATTCCGATTAAACTCTGGATAATCCAGAGCAAAAAGAGCCATTATGAATGCCTCAACTACAGGAAATGTTTCTATCTTACTAAACAGTACAGCACTCAACCACAAAACCCAGCTCCATAAAGAAGCAGAATTCATTAGCTCAAGGAACTGCCCATATTTACCACCTTTTCCATTTTAATCTTTTACTGTTGTTGGTTTAATGATTTCATTAAAATACATAAAGAAGCAGGCATAATTGCACCATTCCTGTATAGGAGCTGTGTCTACAGTTTTCCAATCCCTTATTAGGATGCTACCCAGTAGAAACATCTTATATTAGTGACATATTCCAGTAGCAAGTCTGATGACCACTTCAGAGAGTGACTCCACATACATCCACATACAACAGCACATTATGTAATCTGGCACTGTCTTTGCACAATAGCCTGCAAACCAAAATCTTGCAATACTTCACATATGTGCTACGATCTCACTGCAATCTAGAGATTTCTCCGTTCACTGAGGCACAGCAAAAAGCAAGATCTCTCAGTTCTCACAGCACTAATTCATAGTTGAACTGAAAGAGGTTGTATACCAAGACATAATTTTCCATGCACACAGAAAAATGGAAGTGTTAACATCCGCACATCACTGTGGTTGCCGTGAGGCTTATATATCTTCCAGCAAATTAAAGCATACATAAACTAGAATAATTTGATTCTGGCATGAAATAAGAAGTTTCTTATGGGAGCAACAGTAGAACTACTGCTTTAATTATTACCCATTATTGCTTGCCTAACCCCCCCTTCTCATTAGGATCATATAAGCAAGTCCTATTTAATCACTTCAAGCAAGTTCCAACAAGTATGTTTACCTTGTAAAGACTGGAGGAAAGCTCTAATTTTTCTATGAAATATTTCAAAACTAAATCAGAAGTTACCCACATTTGTTGTAGAGGACAAAATAAGATTCCCAGCAATCAAAAGAAATAAAAAGCTTAGTTCATATAAAAAAAAAAAATCAATTCTATAGTGTTCAACAGTAACAGAAAAGTGCAGCTACTGCTTTCATGTCTGAGCTCTAATTCTCACCCATGGAAACGAATTAGAAAAGGATTTAAAGATGCACCACTGCATAAATATGCAGCTACCTCTGCTTTAAAGAATCATAGAATAGTTAGGGTTGGAAAGGACCTTAAGATCATCTAGTTCCAACCTCCCTGCCATGGGCAGGGACACCTCAC
>JBCJKH010073245.1:0-12999 GCA_039877255.1 Loriculus beryllinus | reverse complement strand
CCTTCCAACCCAAACCAGGCTGGGATTCTACGATTCTAAGGATGCTATTTCATGTTATAGACACTTTTACTGACTTACCTCCAGGATAGGATATTACCATTACAATTGTTTCAAGATTTCTGTAACAAAACCTTATGCAAACATTTTTGTCAACACAAATCCACAATTTTTGATCCCACTTCCTTCTCTTCAGCCTTAACCCCCTCTGTAACCATCACTTACACTAATGAAATTTAAGAGCAATTTAGAAGCGTAGAGCCCTGCTCAACCTCTCCTCAAAGAGGAGACACGAGGACACATTTGCCCCAAGAAGCAATCACCGTTTGCCGGGAACAGTGGCCAGCATCCCTTACGTAAGGCTGACACCGGCACAAGATGGCCCTTCTGGTTTGGTGATGCTCCCCTGAGGGTGCCCATTTCCAGTACCATGAACCACCCAGGCTCCCCACGGGGGGGGAGCAGACACAGCCCTACTTGATTTTGCCCACAAACAAACGCATGGCGCAATAAACCCCCAATTCCTCATTGGAATTCCACACGGGGCCAAGACACGCGTGACCTGCGGGCAGCGCGGGGCCAGCAGCAGTCGGAGCTCACCCTCCGCGGGGCGGGCAATGGGTAAAGGCGGTTCCCGCGCCCGCGGGAGGCTGAGCCCCACCGGACCCACCCGTGGCACCACCACAGAGCCCAGCCACCCCTCACCGGAGCGCGGCACCGCCACTGCCCTTCCCTCAGCGACCCTCTCCTCGGCCGCTCCCAGCCACCGCCCCCCGGGAGCGGGGACCCCCGGACCTTCCCCACACAGGAAGCGGCGTCGGCGGCGGGGTCTCACCGGCTCTCAGTTGCAGGCTGCCGTCCCTCCTGCTGCACCACAGCGCCCGCTCCCCGCTCTGCAGGATGTAATGGTCCTTGGCTTGGAACAGCTCCATCCTCGCACACCACCGAGAAGAGCGGCGAACGCGGCACTCCCGCCGCCCCGCACCCGTGTGCACCGGGCGGAAAGCGGAGGGGCGGGTGGGAGGTGTGGAGGACCGGGGCGCGCTCCCGAGCCGAACCGAGCGCGCGCACGCGCGCTGCCACACGGAGCCCGCCGAGCGCCAGCGCCGCCGACGCCCCTCCCGCCGAGGGGCGCACCCCCGGGCGGGGGGCGGGCACGAGCGCGGGTTCCGGCCCCGCCTCCTCCTCTCCACGTGATGCCGTCCGTCAGAGCCTCGCGGCGTTCTGATTGGTGCAGGGTGGCACGGGGGTGGGGCTTGCGGAGAGCGAGGGGTGGAGCTCCCGCTCCCCTCAGCCGGTGCTCACTTCAGCCGGGCCCTGGCGAGGGGGCTGTCAGGCACCGCGGGCACAGTGAGCAGCGGGTAGGGGACGGGCTGAGGTGTTGTGGTGGGGGTAAATGGTACTGGAGAGGGTCCAGAGAAGGGCAACGGAGCTGGTGCAGGGCTTGGAGCACAAGCGTGTGAGGAACGGTTGAGGGATCGGGGGGGTTCAGTCTGGAGAAGGCTCAGGGGGGTCTTTTTGCTCCCTATCTGGAAGGAGGCTGTAGTGAGGTGGGGTCAGTCTCTTCTCCGAAGTAACAAGTGATAGGACAGGAGGAAACAGCCCCAGGCTGCACCAGGGAAGGTTTAGAATGGATACTGTGAAAAATTTCTTTACCGAAAGAGTAGTGAGACACTGGAATGGGCTGCCCAGGGCAGTGGTGGGGTCGGCATCCCTGGAAGCGTTCACTACCTGTGTATTTGAGGCCCTCGGTGACATGCTTTAGTGGTGGCCTTGGCAGCGCGGGGCAATGGTTGGACTTGATGATCCTAACTGCCCTTCCAACGTAAATAATTCTGGGATAACCCCTGTGCCGACAGGGGCTGGGGTTGCAGCTGAGGGAGGAGCGCTCTCCGTCCCCTCAGCGCTGCCCCGTCCGGCTCCCCGGTTGTCCCCGGCCGTCCCCGGCCCCTCTGGTCCTCTCCGGGTGGGTGTAGGGGTACCGGAGCCCTACAGGGCCTGGAAGTCTTCAGCAGCACAAGCCGCAGAGGGTCATAGCCAGCCGCTACATCATCATCGTCATGGCTTGACTTCGCGAACGAAGATTTGGGAAGAGCTTTACCCAAGCTTACTGCAAGCCACTACAGGCGAGGTGGTAACAACCAAGCCGGCATCTCCCAAGGTTTTCCTGCTTTCCCCAAGAGGGAGCAACTTTAATAACTGGTGGAAACAGGCAGGAGGTGATACAGTGGTGATAGGAAATCTCAATACCCTGGCACTCATGATTTTAAATATATGGAGAGGAGCACCTCCTGATATAAGTTATTAGTATAGTATAGTTAGTTATACAGTGTCTCCTCTCCAGGCAACACTGGAAAGCCTACCGGCAAGCCGTCACTGCTACAGGCTTACTGGCTGCTTGTCCACGAGGTTTCCAGAGCTTTTGTTTGTTTATAGAACCTGAAGTCCCGCTCCCTATAAAACTGAAGTAGAAATGGTCATAGACAAATAGCATCCCATCGTGACTACAACCATTTGGGAGCAGCTTGGTTTGTTGAAAAAATATCTTCAGTATGTTGTGAAAATTAATGGTGCATGCAAGTAAGTAGGTTTACATCATACCAGAAAACCAATTTTCCCATGTTTTCATTTATTTCCATATACGCTTCTTAAAATAATTTATTTTTAATGACTATACTGGATTTATATTATTTTAAATGCAGTTTAAGGTTTTTCTTTCAAATATAAGGTCTGACCTCTGATGTTGCCTTTTAAGTATACTTAAATAGCATAGGAACAACATTAATGGAACTGAACTCTATTTGATTTGATAATAGAGGCTGGTATCTCTTGACATTTTCCCCAGGGCAGGTATACAAAAAGGTGCACTGGTTTTGGCTACAGATCCTGATTTTAAATATGCTTACACATCGTGAATGCCCTATGGCTTCCAGTGTAGCACTGCCCTGCCCAGTTCTTGTATGAGGCAGTCAGTGCCATTGGCAGAATGCTACTAATTCAGATCACTTCTGTGAGTACTGGTCAAGAAAAGAGTTTGACTGGCTTTTCAGCATTTTAATAGCTAGATCTTTTTTGAATTAATTACTTCTTGACTTTGTATCAAACCTACACAGAAATGCAATACAGGAATGGATTGATCCATGGCTTGTTTCGAACCAGAACAATGCAGTGGTTTCCTCACTTGTAAATTAATACATTTATAGTGCCATAAAATGAAGCCTATCCCAAGTGGAGAAGGCATTATGAAATTTCAGGTCAAATAAGTGGAGAACAGAGCTGTGATTGCAATGGGATGTATTTTGTGTCTCTAACTGAAAGTTCCTAGTGTGCAAAGAAATCAGTGTCTGTCTTTCAGTTTTAGCTGTCTAAAGGGAAGAATGATGAGCAGGAAGAGCCTCAGGTTCTTCAAATGCTCAGTTCAGTACAATCCCTTGTGCATCTTCTGCTGGAGAGAAGTTCCTCTGTGACCCTGCAAGAAAGCTGGCAATTGTCTGCTAACAGAGATTCTTGAGTTTTGCTCTTCTCTGTCTTTTCCCTGCCTTGCACTATGAGAAGGGCAGGAGGACAGCAGTCAGATGTGTCACAGGCAGCAGGCGTCTTAGTGGCAGTAGCTGCAGCAATCCCCTTTTCACAGAGAGATGTGTGAAACCTTAAGGAAAAAAGAAATTTGAGAATTACAGTGATACAGATTTACTAACATGGGAGGTGAGGAAGATTTTTGAGAAGTTCACTCCTTGGGGAGAACAATCTCTTTTAGCTGTCAGTTGTACATAGGTGCCTGTATACTTTGTTGTCTTTTCCTGGACAGAGGAAATAAACACGTTACGCAGTGGTACCATTCCTTCATTTCATTGTGCAAATGTCAGCAGTTGACTTTAATTAAATTATCTGTGAAACCTATAAAGACTTAACTAAGGCGATTAATATTGTCCTGTAAGAACAAATGATAATCAGTATGAAAATGACATTAAGAAAGATGTCCTTCCCCTGCTGTGGACTCCACCCACTCAGAGTAGCTCCATCAACAGTTCACTTGGCATTTGTCACGCAACAGGACAGTGGGAATCTCCAGCTGGGGCATGGGAACTAGCAGCTGATGGCAGAGATTTCCAGAACGAGCCTGTTCTGTCAGTGCAGATCAATTTAGGAATTTCCTCCCCCTGCCAGAAGTTTCTGCTTTCCTTTATCATGCCAAATCAAAAGTTCCTTTGGACACAACTCTGGCTGAGAGCACTGAAGACTGCTGACAGAGAGCTATGGGTTGTTGCAGAGGTCAGCCTCTTCAACTCACAAATAGAAAGATTTGCCAACTGTTATTAAACTACCCACTACTGAACAGCACTACTTTGAAACCATTCTTCGAATATATTGGTTTCTCTCTCATGCAATGTTTCTCTATTCGTGTATTATTCATGTATATATGAGTTATAGAATTATTGAATGGGTAGGACTGGAAAAGACCTTAACATCATGTGCTGACAGGACATTAAGAAATGAGAAATGTCCTTACTAAATGTTAACATTCAGGACCCAGGCAAGAGCTTGATTTTCAAAGCATCCAGTCTAGAAAAGCATTTTAAGTGTATGCAGTCTGCACTATCGTTTGCTAAGTATTTCTCACTGCCACTTGCAATATTATCTCTATTCTGCATGCATTTTCCAAATGGTTTGGTGTTGTGTAATGCAGAGAGTTGCCATTAAAATAATTCAGAGCTCCTTGCAGAGATTTGAAGGACAGACTTTGTTTCACTCTTGTTCACCCTTTGATTGGGTTGTTTGGGGTTTTTTTTCCCCCTTAGGTAGTTTTCTGTTCACATTCTGTATGTTCTCCAGAGATTCACAGCTGGTCAGTGTGTTTGTGAGCCTGTCAGCTTTGGTTAGCATAGAAAAAGAAGACTTGGAAAGGGAGCTTTTCATTTTTGCAGTTCATTGTCAATAGCTAATGGTGAGGAAATGCAGAGGCTGATGATTAGTCATGGGCTGTCACTCTCAGTATCACCTGATTGCAAGTTCAAATGTTGATGAATGTGAAGCGCTGATTTAGCAACACTCTCTGCTTGGAAGTACAATTGTCTGGATAGACTGAACAAATACACATCTTCCTGGGATGAATAATACCCATCTTGGAAATGATATTGTGGAGAGTACGAGGATCTTTATTTCTAAATGTCTATGATTGAGAAGATGTGGAACATTTTTGTTTGTTTAGCTTTCATGCTCCTGGTAGCTTTCCATCAGAAAAATCTTCTTGGGCAGTGAATACACCTATAATGTATTTGAAGCACTCCTGTCAGCCTGCGCAATATCATTATAGGTATCTTACTCCTTTGCTATTAGAGATACTAGCTCACAGGTGCAGTTGGTGGAGGTTTTATACTATGGACATTTGCTGCTTTGCTTTCACCTGACTGATTAAGCCATCACTTACTTAACTGTCCCACAGTGAGAGGAAAGATTTTTTGCTGCCTTATTGTTTATTTGAGGTATATTTAGTCTAGTTATTTGCAGGATTAAATGCCATAAAGATGATAAAAACCAATCTTGCAGGGACAGCAGCCAGCTCCCTCAGCACTTCTGGATGCATCCCATCAGGTCCCAAGGACTATTTGATGTCAGTTTATTCAAGTAATCCCTAATGCAGTCACCTTCTACTGCTGGTAGAACTTCTGTAGCCTACCTTTGCTCTTAGACACAGAGGCAAGGGAGGTCTGAAAGCAGATCATTCAGTAAAACCTGAGGCAAAAAAGGCCTCGGCCTTTTCTGTGTCCTCACCCCACTCAGCATTGAGCTTAAGTCTTCTTTGGTCATCTTCTTGATGCCAGAGTAATTATAGAAGCCTTCCTTGTTCCCCTTCATACTCCTTGCCAGTTTTTAATCTAGCTGTGCTTTATCATTCCTATTTGCATCCCTGTGTGCCCAGGCAATGCATCTGTATTCCTTCTGAGTAGTCTCTACCCACTTGTGCCTCCCATATGCTTCCATATGCTTCCTTTATGCTTCCTTGACTGAGCTTAGGTTTCTCCATGCAGTTGTCCCCATTCATCTTCCTGTTATGCCTGCTGGTTATCTTGCAGACAAGACAAACTGGTTTGCTTGATTCTGTAACTCAGCTGGTTCTAATGTGTTCCTGCTAATACAGGAATGCGAGTAATTAATTCATGATGCTATACTCTTAATATCTTAAATCACATGCATAGATCAGGGTTTCTACAATATTCCAGTCAGATTCTTTAATTTCCCTTATTCTTCATCACAGTTACTAACCTGATATCTCCCCAGCTGTGTGGGATGGTTGATAAATTATCATGCGAGAAGGACTCTTGGGTTACCTTCCTCTTCTAAAATAGGATTTTTTAAGACTTTTATGGGCTTTTAAAGAGACTTTGTCAGGTATTAACCAGACACTCTGAAAAGCCTGCTTTGAGAAGGAGCCTCCTCAGAACAAAAGTAACACAGTAGGTTCTTCACATTGACAGTATAGCAGATAAAAAGAGATTTGTTTATGCCAGCCAACAGTTGCCACCAGGATACTTCTGAAGTACCTGTAAATGTACTTTCAGTATTAAATACTCTGAAAAATACTTGTATGTTGTGTTTTAGAACAGAAAAATACAAAACCACTGGCATGAATATTAGCTTTTGGCAAGAAAATGACAACTCTCTCAGACCCAGGGAAAGCAGTTCAGCATACAGATTTCTGCCTGATTTTATTTTAAGCTCTCTTTCCACTGAAATGACTTTTTCATATGGCAGCTGTAGTTGTTATCTCTAAAGGAAGAGGGACATCGGTATTTCCTCCTTCCCCATGAAAACCTCTTGCTTGCCAATGAGAAATTTCCACTGACTTCACAATCTTCCCTGAGCACATAGGGAAACAGTAACATTTTATCTTCAAAGCCATGTGTATGTGGTTACCATCTGCAATGTACCACATAGCTTGTGGGTAATGTATTGATTTTGCTCTGCTGCACTTACTGTTACAATCAAATCAATGAGACCATTTGCAGAAAGAAATGAGAATGTTTTGACTACCTACAATTCTTTTATTCTACAATTGCAAACTTCATTTTGCAGTCTATGAAGCTAGCACAATGACACATGAAAAGCTTCCTTACTGTGTTATTGATCTGCCTTCATCAGTTAAAATACTGTTTATAGTCTACTAAGGCCACATTTAATTCCTCATTTCTCCAAGGTAAAGGAGACTGACAAAGAAGGAAGAGGCACCAAGGTGACAGGCTGCTCTTCATGGCCATTGTAATAAAAATCACAGCTAATTTAAAACAGATTCTACCTGCTTTTCCTCCTTTGATCACCTGGGCATGCTATTTTCACAGTGGTTTTAGAAGTGGACAAAGTAGACCACACACAGAAAATCCTTCACCAAGTAGACTGAATTTTTTTACTCCACTTTGTCTTTTCATTGATTAAATGTTGATGAATCCCATTTGCTAGAAAGTATCGAGGAAATCTGTGCAACAGACTCATTTTTCCCAAATGTGGGTTTTTGCACATTTGCCTTACAAGAGACTTTTCCTTTCTAGAGCTATATTTGATCACAGGAAGTTTAAGTGTGGGTGGTTCTAAACCAGGCTTCCTCACAACCGTATGTATCTTTATTAGGGTGGCATGAGGTCACAGTTGGGGCCTCTATGGAAATGTTCCAAAGACAACTTTGTCTTGGTGGTGGTTCCAGCTACAAATCAGTATTTAACTCTGTGTCTTGGGAGTGAAGCAGAATACATTTAGTAAAACTGGGATGGAATATTACAGAAACAAGCCCCAGTTATCTTTGTAATGCTATTGAGGTTCATTGAATCTAGATTTTTCTGAAAGATTTAGCTTATTTTCTGTCTTTATTTATAAATATGACTACTCAGTTTCTCTGAGTATTGCAGTGATTTGGTAGTAAAATAGCAAAATAGATGTATTCCATTCTTCAAGTAACTAACTCCCTCTGTTGTGTATATTGTTGAGGCTGAGAATCAAGTATTGCCTGAAGAATAGCAATAGTTGCCAAGTACTGAAGTGTTATTACATTTCTCTGTCACTTTTCACCCCGGTTTTGGCTGTGCTATGAAAAAAGAGTTTATTAGTTATTCACTGCAAAAATCTTTGTCAGTTGAATGTGATGGGAATAAATGCAGGATAAGCTTCACCTTCCCTGGGTTTGATTTCTTTTAAAATTGCTTTCCTCTTGCTCCCCTTTCTCATGGCACTTACTCTTTTGTACAATAGTTATTAATTATTATGCATTGATTACATTACCCTCGTGCCCAGGGACTCCTGTTATGGATAAGGACCCCTGATGTGCTATACTTTACAAAGCCAGTGTGGAATGCCTATTCACATTCCAGAGATTTAGAACCATTGCAAAAGACAAGGAACAAGGAGAGAATGAGAGGTTTAAAGGATGGAACACAAGCTAATGAGACATTGTTAATCAGCCTGGAAGCCAGTGCTTTCAGCACTCCAGGCTTTTAAGTACTACCAAGTTGTGATGGAAAGCATACTGTAGTACTCCATTTATTACATTGTTAATACAAAACATTTCTATTCTATCACTTTAGTTGACTTCATTTTCTGTATTGTAACTAACATGCTTCTTAAATAGCAAATGTATTTATATAGTTACAGCAAACGTCTACACAATAAGTGAATTTGGGGTAAAATTCTTTCCTTATCCCAGATGATGTTCCAGAGTGAACTTGCAGAGTAAGGTTTGCCATGCTGTGACACTCAGCAACAATTCTGCTAAAGGCAGCTTAAATAATCATTTCCTCCTTCCCAGCTGCGTGTTTCTATTCCTGTACCATGCCTGCCCTGTACAGCCACAAGCATTTGTGAAGCACATTGTGAACTGAATTCAGGGCACTAATACAGATGCAAAATAGCCTACTAAAACAGTGTTTACAAAACTGGACTCCAAATAACAGTAACCACAGTAAGAGTAAACTTGCCTGGTCCTTATTGAACAGAATTTAATTCACTTGGCAATTCACTCTGAGTTTAAGGCTTGATCTAGTTTTGTCCTCTCCACAACTGGAGCACCAGTCCTAGAGTGCATCTTCTGGTTTTGTTTCAGCGGTAAGGACTCCATGTGCTCATCCAGACTTGGAGCAGCAGAATCCTGTGATAAGACACAGAGGTGCCATCCGAAAGAGCTTTTCCAGTGACTGTTATATCACCTTTCCAAATGACACAAGCTGGAATAGTGAGGATAGGCTTCTGTAAGACTTGCTGTGGCTCAGCCAGGTTCACCAGCACAGATAGGCTGGCTGGAGAGCTGATTATTTTTAACACTGCTAGTGAAGTTATTCTAGTAGACATCTAAAGCCATAATGAAACCTTTCTGACATTTGTACTCACTGCTTTCCAGTAAAACTCATCTTTACAGAACCCCAACCTCTACATAAAGCTGTGTTTCTACTGGAGATAAACATGTAAGTATTTAAGAGTAGGACTATATGAAGTTCTAAGAGGAACACTGAATCCTTTTCTCCCAAGAGCAGAATCTCTAGCTGCTAAGAGATAATTCAGGTCAAAACCTACTGTATCAGCTTTTCTTCATCTGCAGCATGTGGATAAGAAAGTCCTATATAGAATCTGCAGTCCTCAAGCTCTTGATGCTCCATTAAGTACTGTACCGGTAATTAGAATTCTTATCACTCTCAAAGGGCTAAACCAGAAGATTAAAAGAACTTTCTTTTCCTGTGAGAGGATACATTTTATACTTGGATAACTAGGATAAATGATCATTGCTGACAGAGAGATGATAGAGAGGCTAGAAGTGTTTATTGCTGGCTTTGCATTTCTTGAGCAATGATATGTAGGTCATTGTAAAACCTAGGGAAAGAAGATAGATGTGGGACTGAAAATCAGGAAGTCCGAATCCTTGACCAATCTGCCTGGCCTTGGATAAATATCTTAAGCTCTCTGTACCTCATTTTAGCATATATGACTAACAATAGTATTTCCCCTATTATAGGAGGTGCTATAGCCTGACAATATTAATATGTGTAGAATATTTTAAATTGCTACGGTGGAAGAGTTTATGCTGGTATTTATATGCAGATAAATGAAGGCAAGCTCTGTATTCTATGGAATAATTAAACTATACCTTAGACAATCCAGGGAAGCTCTGGATTGTCACTGGAGTTAGTCAGGTTTTGCATTTGATGAAGGGGAATGCCAGTGAGAATCCAAGGTGGCATCAGAGCCACATGTAATACTTGGCAGTTATTAATGTGCTTTTCATTTTGTTTGATATTTTTATTATGCTACAACATATATATACATTTGAATAATATGTATACTGCATATCTGTAATAGCTTTACCACCTAGGTTTATGACTATGTGTGATAAATGAGAGAGCTGTAACACTGCTACACAGATGACTCAGCTTTACCAGGAGATGTTTCTAAGAAAAGGTCAATGCCATTCCTGAACAAAACCTTAACATTTCCTAGAAACTTCATATAAATAGTCAGGGACCTCTTTGGGGGAAGAGGAATACAAAATATTGCAAGACCCCATTTCATTTATTAAAGCATCATAAACTTGTCGTATACACCATTACACCATACAGAATGTAGGAGGAAATAGATCTCTGAGTAATTACTGAAGGGAAGAATCACAAGCATGTGTTGTTGTTGCAGGAGCCTACACTATGTCATCTATCCAGTAGGACCAGGTGGAGATATGACAACCTGGGAGAAGTAAGTGTTGATCTTTGAATACTAACAGAAGCCCCAGAAAGTAGAAAAAGTATTTGGGCTTCTAATTTACTATTGTTTGCACATGTCAGTGAAATCTGAACCAGTTAACACAATCAATCTAAGATGGAATCAATACCCTTTCTTCTTATGCCAGTCCTGGGTAACAGTGTATATCTGCACTTAATATGACCTTTGATCCTGTCTCTTATGGTTTTCCCATAACTAACTAAGGAAAAAGCCTCCAGTTACAACACCTCTACAGTCCCAAATATTTGGGAAGTTATTTTTGCAGAGTGGTCACTAATGGTTAACTCCTGAGTTAGTCTTTACCGATGGCCCAAATAATGGAGTAACTGGTGTACTTACTGAGTTAGAAGGGCCTGAGAGCCCACTGGGTATCAGGATTCCATTATCAGATTATTGTGGCAAGTTGAAGAAGTTATTTGAAATGAATGACATGACTGGCAAGAGGAATCCTCATCCTAGTCAATGTTAGCACAGAAACAGCTGGATAATCAGGAATTCTGGGGTAATCCCAGATCATAAATTGATCAAGCAACCAGGAACAAAAGCAGTCAAACAAATAATCCAGTTATACTAAAATGAATTCACAGGAGCATTATACATATGACCTATGCAGTAATCCTTTTACTCTGAGTAAGACCTCAGTGGGAATTCTATATTCAGTTTGACACAACCATTTCAATAACTACCAACTGAAAAGCAGGCCAAAGGCTCTGTCCAAAGGGCCTGGTTTTAGTCAGAATAATCTGAATTTTCGAAGCTATGATTTATGATTTGAAGAATTAAGATTCTTTTGACTAGTTTCTCATGGGAAACAGGAAAACAGTCTGGAAATACACGAAAATTGCTGGAAAGAGGACAAAAATAACTTATTTCTTTGTTCACTGTCACTGAATCATAGGATGGTTGAGGTTGACAGGAATCTGTGGTCCAACCTTTCTGCTCACTGCAGGCTCAATTACAGCAGGTTGCTCAGGATTATGTCCAGTGGGGTTTTGTCTGTCTCCAAAGATGGTGACTCCACAGCCACTCTGGGCAGCCTGTGCCAGTATTTGACCTCCCTCACAGTGAAAAAGTTTTTTCTTGAAGTGGATTTCCTGTATTTCTGTTTGTACCCATTTCCTCTTGTCCTGTCACTGAATACTACTGAGAAGAGTCTGGCCCCATCTTGTTTTCATCCTCCCATCAGGCATTTGCACACACTGGTAAGATTCCCCCTGAGCTTTTTCTTTTTCAGACTAAACAATCCCAGGTCTTATCCCAACTAAGACGTAGTGAGCATAATTGACAGCAACTAAGAATTTGGATAAATAAGCATGGGAATAGACTGCTCACTGACATTAGCTGGCCAATATCCACTAGTGGGTTTTAAGAACAGCTTAAGCAAGGCAGGAATGAGGTAATGTTATCTCTTCCTAGTCACAATTTAGGATGATTTGTGGCACCCTTATTTCTTCGAATCTCAGTCTCTTTGCTCATCTCCACATTGACTTAACTTTCTTTTCATCCATCACACTCTGTCTTCTCTTGTGCATGTGTCTATCAAGCAGTGGCAGAAACTCCTGTCAAGGCATCACACCACCACAGAACTACAAACACTTGCTGGTGAATCAGAAATTGCAGGATTCGTCCTGCTTACCTCTCTTTGCTTGCTGCCCTTCTTCCAGCTGGGTTCTGAGTCTTCAGAGCGATGGCCTTAATGTCATGTCCTATGCTCAAGTCGTGTGAGGTTATTCAATTTAAACCTGCTTAATTATAAATAACAAATTGAACTTAAGCTCCAGATCCACCTGAGAAGCAGTAGGATCCATAGTGTCCCAATTTCTTGTTTTAATTAAGAAAAACTACCTCCTTCACAGGAATTTTGTTTCTTTCTGTGCTGTTTACTGATGATTTTTTTCCTTGGTATCTGTTGTCCAAATGTACTTTCAAACTTGAGGGAGGTTTTGTCAATGTTTACCCCAAAAAAGCAATGAATGAGCAACGTAAAGTAAAAGGTTCACACACAAAACAGGAAAAAAGAGAAAAAAGGCTGGCATTCCATTTTTTTTCACTCAGCCACACTTACTTCTTTACAGAAGCAGTAACTTTGAATGTGCCAAAAAACTCCAAACCCCTAAAAAAATCATAGAATCCCAGAATGGTTTGGGTTGGAAAGGACCTTAAGCTCATTCAGTTCCAGCCCCTTGCCATAAGCAGGGACACCTCACACTAAACCATGGCACCCAAGGCTCTGTCCAACCTGGCCTTGAACACTGC
>JBCJKH010073222.1:38676-51854 GCA_039877255.1 Loriculus beryllinus | reverse complement strand
GTCTTAACTTTCGATAGTTGAGAGTTTCGATAGCTGAGAGGGAATTGGAAGACAATTAAATGGCACGATTTGTTTTAGTGCCTGGCCAGCCTAGGCATTTTGGTGCTTTGCTTGTAACTATGCCATTTACTGCTATGAAGACAGAAATGTGATCAAAGGAATTAAAAAAGGAGGATCTGCAGAAAAGTTGTTTAAGCATTACTGAAACATTCATTGCTGGCAGCGCCAAAGGCTGCGAACTCTCTTAGTATGTTAAAGCCTTTTAATAATTTGAGATCACATTATAATCCCCTTGTCCAGAATCCTTATAATTTATACATGGTTTAATGCTTGGAATAAAGTTAGAGTCTTAGTCTCTCTCTTTTTTTTTTACTCTTATGCCACAGTCAAGGATAATAATTTTAAATGCTGAAATGTGTTAAAGGCATTAATTGCACCAGTTGAAGTATTTTATTTTGAGTTAAAGTCACTCAAAACTTTAATATGACAGATAAGATACAGAGCAATAATTCTAGCTGTGACTCAGAACGGGAAAAAAATCCTGACTTTGGTCTGAGCAATAATGCTTCTCTCTCTGACTGACAAGGTTGCTTTTGTGCCATACTGAGTATTACCGCTGGGAGCATCCAGTTCAGCTGGATCCTCCCAGTTCCTCAGATCCTCCTCTGAGCTGCTGGATCCCAGTTCAGTGGGAGCAGCTGATAGCCAGTAAGTGCTGGAGCTCACCCCGGGCTCAGCCCTACATCCGAGCCACATGAGTGGGAGAGGGGAGGTTGCCCCACATCACCACCAGCACCCCGGAGCAGATAGGAGCTGCCTGCTCTTAATCTGTTTTGAGGCAGTTACGGGAATTAACTTAGACCACTTCTGGCATTAACCAAAACATGTTACATTTCAGTATACGTAGATGTGTAAAGACAGAGCATTTGGTAGAGTGGTTAAACAAGGAAAGCAACAGACCTGAGACAGCAGAAACCTCTGGGGAAAGAAGGGGCAACAACCATACGAGTGACAACCGTGAAGTGACAGTGGGTCAGATCTCCCTCCCAAGGAAGAGGTTGAGTTCAGCTCCCAGGCCTGGGGGGGAACAGTAGGTTTTGGCATAGTGTGTACTTCACAGTGATTCAGGGTATAAAATGTGCATGCTAACAGGAAAACATTGAATGAGCTGGGGGGTTGGGAATTTAATCACATGCTGCTGAGCTCTTGTGCTAGTTCACCTTGGGCCCGTTAATCACCTTTGGGGATACAGTGAAGCTATTCAGGTGTGAGGGGCAAGCTGCCACATTAGTTCCAGTTGAAGACATCTAGGGAGTGTTTTGAGTACCTGAACATGTATGTCCAGCAGCATTGAGATGCCCTATGGTCCCTTGTTCGATTGCAGAAGACTGTGGGTTTCCCACATACCTGTCAGCCCACCAGAAATCACCTGAAATAGCACTAGTCACCTATGTTTAGTCATCTGAATATGTCCCTCATGCCACGCTGTGCTTTCAGCTATTCCAGCTTGTGCCAGAAAGAGGGAAAATCTCAGTTCTCCAAACTTACTTCGGTAGGTCACCTCCACCTATTTTACAAAACCACAGTTAGCTGGTGGTCTTGTGGTTTGCACAGATTTTCCTAATTTTTTAATGTTTTGATTGGGAAGAAGTCAGACTTCAGAAATTTGTGCCTGAAGTTAATCTAGCATTATTTGGTTTCAGAGTTAGGTTCCATTTGAAAGAACCTAACTTCACCTCATACGCCACCATCCCCACTGTGCCAGGTATTTTGAAGGAGTGTTGGTTTTGGCAGTGTGTTTGGAAAGTTACAGGAATCAAGTTAAGCAGCATCACAGAGGTAGTTTTTAGAGCTGTTTGACTTTCACAAAAGATGTGCTATCAGAAGCTCTCTTTTCACTCTGACTTCTCTGATGACATGGAAGGATGCACAGACTTGATTAACCTGGTTTCAAAATGTGAAGGTCTTACAGCTCTGACCAAAAGCCCGCCAGTGTAAGTACTACAACTCTTTTGAAAAACAACCTTGGTGAACTACACCCCCTGATACACCAGCAGTATCCATTCCTGAAGACTCATTGCTGGAGTCTGCTGCGTACCTGACATCGTGAACACCACCCCAGGGCTTCCCAGCATGAGTGACCCAGGTTCACTCTGGCTGTGGCTCCATCAATCCATTCTCTCTGCTGTACCCCTCCATCTCAGTCTTCTCTGGCTCTGTGTCCAAGAAAACTGATTTTGTCCACTCTGCTGCTTTTCTGCCAGAGCCTGTTAATGCCCATCTTTGTCAAACTTTTCTGCCACTTGCCCAGTTTCAGCCCTCCCTTGTGCAAACGTTGCTGTTCAGGGTATTTTACAGTCCCAACCCAGGGAGAGAATCTGCCTTTTCAGGAAAATTCTATCAAACTGATTCTATTACTTCTTTATTCTTTCCATCTCCTTTCCACATCCATTGCATCAGATGCCACTTACAGAACCCATTCAGCTGTCTCAGATTAGAAAAATATGGCAACAAGGTGCCCTTATTTGCTTTAAATACTAAACAACTTGCACATGATATGGGTTTTAGAGAAGAGGATTTTAATATGACAATGAACTAGAAGGCACAGCCATGGGTCACCACCTCTATCCCTTGAGTAAAATCTGCTTAGTGTAGCTGGCAAGCCTAATACACTTGTATGTACAAATCAGGCAAGGAATTAATTGCCACATAATATCAGAGACAAAAGCTCATAAAATGGGCTAGGGCCTATGCTGTGAGGATCTTGGATTCTGCGTGTCGAACTTGATATTCCTCAGAAGGCTTTGATATTCCAAAAGTAGTGGACATCTGATTTCTGAAAGTCAGAATCATTAGCCAGTTAGGGAGATCTAGACCTAAAAACTGGAGCTACATTCATGTATATTCATTATGTGTATACATCCAGAATATATATTAGTTTTGAATGAATGCATATAAACTCTCAAGTTTCAGTCCATTAAGTTAGAAATTACCAGAGGTCATGAATAAATTTTGTCAATGAACAGGTTTAAATTTCAGTGACTGCTTAAGGAAAAATTGTGCTTTTGCCTTGCTTTAATTGCCATAGGCTACAGTTTCAGAGGGAAGAACGACTGCCTAAGCAGTCAGCAAAAAAAATGATACCATGATATATTGTGCTATTTTCTATAGCATGGATTCTCTTCCATATTGCTCCGTCTTCTCCAGATCTTACTACAAACTCCAATCTGTCTGTCTGCAGCCTGGCTGTTATTCCTGCTAAGATCAATGCCTCCTGGTTGGTTGTAGGTATTTAATTGTCCCCAGACGCATAATGTACAGGCTGGAGCTTTACTGTATGTATAACACTGAGGATAAAGGGTCTGTGACCGAAATTTTCTCTGAGCAAAAGTCACTTAACACTTTTTTGCATTACAAAATATCCCACCATGAGATCTCACTGGAACCAGATGTTCATAGCATAAAGCATATGGCAAGAGGATGTAGATCCATTTTTCTTAAATCCTCTTGAAAAGTCATTGTATCATAGCCCAAATTCTGCTGAAATTCATACTTATAATCCCCAAAGCCTTTTCCCACTAAAAAATAAAAGCACGTCTCTGTTTTCATTGCTTGCGAATCACTTCCACATCCATTGATTTCCAATGGTTTGCAAAGAACGCAGCTGAAAAGAGAATTTGACCCACAGCATACAAGGTGTGTATGAAGCTTGAATGAATGGAACATGTGTGATGAATTACTGAATGAGTGTTTGTCCCGGAGAAACAAAGACAATGGCCAAATAAAAGTCAGCCTTTGTGCGTTCCAGAAGCATTTAATCTCAACCTGAAGAGATAGAAATTTCCAAACAATATATATGCTGTTTATCACATTGTGTCATCTCATATTATACAATGCGTGTTGGTGCATGACAGCTGACTAATCTGTTTATGTAGTTGGGCTTAATCAGGTGAGTTTGTTCTTACTGCATGGATTAGGGTGTCTGACAGCAGACCTCTTTTTAAATTGAAAGTCTCTGCCAATACAGGCAAGAGCAGGGCCTTAAAAAACACTGTAATCCAATGCCCCAGGCTAATGAAGGCTGAACCAGTAGTTCAGTCGTTCATTTAACCCCCTCCAACCCATAGATACTGCATTTACCAAAGCGATTAATCGCTATGTTCTCCCAGTGCAAACAAAGCCTGGCTGGCTGGTCAGATATGTGTCCTTCATGGCAACGAGGCAGAGATCCACCACTGAGAGAAGCATTTTGAAGTGTGTCAGGATGGTATCCAGGGACAGTAGCAGTGAGTTGTGGGGACTTTTTGTACTCATCTGCTGCTTGCTCTCTTGCTCAGCAGATGAGTACAAACAGTGTGAAGCTGAGGAGTTGCTTCCTTAATGGCCCACAGTCAAGTTTTCAGTGGTCACTGTAGGTCTGGGACTGCTGCTAGTGTGACTCTGAAGCATGCAGAGGGAGTGCAAGAGTTTATAAGTTACCCTTCAGAGCTTTTTATATGAGATAGTCATAATTTGCCATCCTTAGGTACAACCAATCTATACTATGTAGAAATGCTAGTATTTCTAGACTGCATTTGGACTTGCCAATAATAGGAAAATTGCTAATCATAGTCAGTAATCTCCTCCATTCTTTGTTCACTTTGCTCTTGATTTGGGGTCTTCAAGACAATTGCATTTTTTTAAAAGTTACTGGAGATTGGAAATACTTCCAGCAGCATTTGAAATATGTAGGAAATGGCAAACTGGACGGGACTTCCATGTCTTGGTTTTCAATAAAGTCCAAATATATGAATCATGCTACAGAACAAACTCGATATGGCAGCCTGTGCTCAGGAAAATAAAATACTGATTTGGCTTGTAGGTTTTGAATTAATAAATTGCATTTTCAGTTCTTATTTGTCTGTTTCATTTAAAAAGACATGTTGCCCTACTGAATTTTCATGTTTGTAAAGAACTAGTAGATGAAGTGTGTAGATACAAGAACAGGAAACTTTGAAATACATGAAGAGCTGGTCCAAACAGAAGACAGAAGAAAATCTGTAAAATCGTGACGGCAATTAGTAATGCTCTTTAAGATTTTTGAATGAGAAAAATGTGTCTGCTAGGTATTAAATAGGTCTATATTTGATTCTTAACAATTTAGTAAAACAAAAGTACTCAAGTACTGAAAGCAGTCACATTTTGTTTGCAATCCAGAACCATTTTTTTCCCCGTTTTCATCAAGCCGTAGACCCTTGAAACAGGTTATATAATATTGATATATAATTCTTTATGCAATTGGACATTCTCTGTGATCATCTGAAAACACTTCTCGCCTATTGATGACTGAACTCTCACCATACCTGTTTTAGAGAATTTTTTTGCCGTTTTGGAGATGAGTGACTGGAAAACTGAGGTTGTACTGGGAATGCTTTGCTGGTATAGGAGTACACTGTGGGAATGAAGCACACTTACTCTGTTGGAGAAGCAGAACTGCTTTGTACTGGTATAATAAAATCATTTCACCCTTCAGACGAAACAAGCTGTACTAGTAAAAGCACAATTTTCCTAATGTGACTGCAGGCCTAAATTCTCCTGGACAGGGCTTCTTATCTAAATTAAGATCTTGTCAGAGCAGATTTTTAGGATTTTCTACCTTTGTCTAGACTTTACGGGTGGATGCCTCGCAGCCCTCTGGCGCAGCTGAGCATGGCAGCACCTCTGGCCACACTGCTGCAGTCAGACATTCCGGAGATGCCAGCGTGAGCAGCAGGTCCCGACACTGTGCTGGATGTGCTGTGTGACACTGGTGCTGCTGCTGTGGATCTGTGCAGGAGTGCCACCACTGCTGGGTTGTCTAAGTTATCAGCACACATCAGCAGCAAAGCCATTAGTGAAAGTTTAACCTATTAAAAGCCAGGCCGTACAATGTAAAGCAGTTCCCATTGAGTTCCCTTAGCAATAATGCCATAGCCTCTTTTCACTAGGGCAGCTGTGACACTGCGAAGCATTTCTGGGACAGGAGCATGTTTCTATGCAGCATATGGTACATATGCTGGGTGTGAAGCTTTCAGTACAGGGAACACTCATAGTCTATATTATATGCATATGTATATGTATCAATTGCAGGCCATGCTCACACAATGGCTGATACTTCCCTTAGTGTCAGATATCATTCATAAACAAGTCAGTGATTTCCATACAGCCTGCTTAGGTATGGATTTCCATATGACATACCATCTGACTTGAAAGGTACCTGATAAATTTCTGTCTAGAAATTCAAAGCAAATACAAAGAAATCCTTGGAATTTCTAGACAGAAAGAGGAAATTTCAGAAAATCCAGAAAATCCATACGGTAGCATTAGTCTTCAGTAATATGAATATGCAATAAATGAATTCTGAAGCAACTCTTCTAGGCTAAATCCTATTTTATCTCTTTTCTGTTGCATTGGTACTGGTGGAAATGCATTTATCCGTTTTTAACCTTAGTTGTCTAGCAATTCTTTTAATAATCAGACGTATTAATTAGAATCGGAAAATTCTTTAATCCTACAAGTTTGTAAATCCATGAGGTTGAAAGGAGTCAGGCAGAAAGTGGACCCTTAAATGGAAAACAATTACTTTTAATATGGAAAACTGAGCCTCTTCTTTACCTAATGCTAGTGAAAGACCAGAAATAAATCACATAAAACCTAGTATAAGCTGGGGAGCCAAATGTTATGCAACTTGTTTAACTGAGTTCAGATGGGATTAAATCACTGTTAACCATGGAAAAATACGATGAGGAATGAGTTTATCATGTTTTCACATTTGCCAGCTTAATTTAGAAGTATGTAAAATCAGTGAGACCTTTCAGGCCAAGTTGCGTGTGAACCATTATCTGCTACGTTTTATGTCTTTCTCTCACCTACAAATGCACACCAGATCAGGGATGCATGTCCTCATGAAAGTGGTCTTGTGTGCTTTACATGGTAGGTCAAGGTAATGCTCCTGCCAAAAGGATTTCACCAGCCAGATGAGCACATACCTTTGGTTGGGATTCACTAACCCCGTAACCCCCTATCTGAGGGCTATGTTGCTCAAGAGAAAAATCCTGTCTTGTCAAAAACAGGGAAGGAATTTGCTCCTGAAACAAGTACTGGCACATTCCTCTGAACCTGTAAATATACCTTCCAAAACAAATTATTCTGAAAGTGAATTTACAGTTACAAATAAACTCCTCTCTGACCTGGAATAACTTTTTTAAGAGGGAAGAAGTATTTTTTGCAGTTGTATTTGCTGATGTGTTTTCTGGGGCAGCTGCATCCTCATTGACAGGAAGGGAGAAGGTCTCAGAAAAATGCTTTAAAATGTGGATGCATAAGGTTACTTTAACTAAAGATATTTTGGGAAGCAAGTTTGAAAACAGGACCTTTAATTCTTTGATCAGCTACACACAGGTTTGTTGGGAAGCTTAATTAATACCTTTTTGGTCCTTCAAGAATGATGCTACAGAAATGCAGCATTTTGCCATCTCTAATTCTCTTATTCCCTGAAGAAAAATCAGCACACAAGTTTAAGAGATAATGGTTGATCACGTCTTTAGCTAGACACGTGCTGTGCCTTTAGGGTCGTATCTGTATAAAATATGACGTGCAACATGCAAACCTCCATAGGGAATGTTCTTGAAGAAGATATCCTCCATGTCCCTGTCTAACAAGTTGGAAGAATAATAGGCATCTTCCTACCTTCTCCTTTCCATCAGGAGCAGCCTGGAGAACAGTTGTGCTGGAACCACTAAAGGAGAGGGCCGTATTTTGTTTGCTCTGTACCCTTTGTCTCCCTAGAGACCCTTACTGTTCTCATCTCACTAAAAAATATCAGCTCCATGTGAGTCAAATGTACCATTTGTATTCTGGTAGTACACACTTTGTGCAACCCTACACACGAGTGGGGAAGTGGGCCTAAAAAACTTCGAGAACTGATTATCTAAGGCTTGATTTTCTCTGAAACAAAACCACGGGAGTTTCTGTTGCTTAATTTGTTGTTAACAAGATAACTAACACAAAGTAATTACCTTATTGCCTGTAACTTCTCTGCTTGCGGTTTTCCCCAAATTACCTCTCAGTAAAATAACAGTCCTTCCCTAGGGCCTTTCCCAGGTGGAAAACTCTGGAGTAAGAACCAGAGGGATGCTGAATGGCAGGAGACACTTCTCCCCTCAGCAACACTGAGTTACAGAGACACAAACAGCACTGTCTGCAGTGGCTGTAAGAGACTTAAGAAATTTCTGATGGCAAAGGAGAGATCAGCCTTAGCGTATTAGTTTCTTGTCTCCACTCTGGTTTTATAATAGACAACTAACACTAGCTTTACCTTCCAGAAGTAAAACACCCTCCATGGTATAAACAAGATCAGGGGGCATATCCCACGTTTACCTCTTTTTTTTCTATTGGGCTTTGCTTCTCCAAGAGATCCTGGCAAGCGACAGTTTCCATAGTATGGGAAACTGACAAAGGAAGGTACTGAGAGAGAGGGATGCAGCTGAGAAAAATGCTACAAGTAAATAAATACCACCAGGATAATTTATTTCTTTTTCTTTTGGCTTAAAGGAGTTATTGTTTTGCAATCCAGCCCAGAGAGATTGAACTTCCCTTGGTATCCTGCAAAAAGCCTTCTAATGTCACTTGATATTTATTACTCTGCTGTTTAGCTGGTGATACCCCCTCTTTATCTTCATATTTTTGAACTGGTTTACATTCTGGAGATGTTAAAATAAGCACAGCTTTGTGATTTTTGGACCAAGAAAGCAGAGGCTAAGGGCCACTGTGGAAAATAGTGTGTGATTAGAAACTGGTTTTGCCACATGATCCCTAGCTACACGGGAGTCACACAAGGTGAGGAAAAGCAGTATTTTAGGCATAACCCAGCATTTCTTCGGTACCCACCTCATTCACTGACCTCAGGAGGAGACTTGGACGCACAGGGAAGTCAGAGCTCAGCTCTCAGGATCAGGTGAGGGTCTCTAATGTACATACATGTTTAAAAAGGCTAAAGAGGCCAATAGGTGTCCATGTACCTCTTAACATTCTATAATGTGCTTTAAATACACCAAAATAGGGCTAACATATGACCCTATGCCAGTGTTTTATTTGTATGTGTATACACCTGAGTTAGTTACCAGGTCTTCTTTTATAATTAGCACAGAAAAATAGGCACTTTTAGACACAACAAATTTGAGATTAGAGTAGTTCTTTAGTAAGGAGCAGACCTTATAAAAGTGTGTATTTCTCGCCACCAATTCTGCTGGGGTCTCAGGGCCGTGAGCTGAGGTACAGTTATCTACACTGCTGGCAAATTGAGATGGATAGAGTGAATCCTACATGTGAAGACTTGCTTATCATTTCTTTGTGGTTTTCTGTCTATAAAGTTTACTTGTCTCTTAAAGATTAATTTTGGGGAGCAGGACATATATGGCATGTAGACATTCTGGTAGAAGACAATAATTCGGCAGAGGATCTGGACACCACTGTGGCATTACCACTAATGACGGTTTATTGCACAGCTCACAAAAGGAAGACCACACTGCTGCCTTTATTTTGCACTCGGAGAGGCCTCCCTACCTTGCTATACAGAAACAAATGTGCCCAGCCACAGTGATCAGAGACTAAATGGAAAAGAAAACTGGCTCTCTCTTCATTTTGCTCCATCTGTCCATATTTTGAAGATTGATGCTCTAGGCTCTATGTTTTCCCACATTTCTCTGACTGACCATTAACTTCTCCTTTGTGGGTGGAGACTATGGTTATTACCTGATTTCTCTTAAACCCTCTGTCTGGCTCTGTTTGGATTGGGCTTTGACTGTGGACTTTTCTGAGCAGGCAGATGCAGCCACTCTCTTTCCCAGAAACCTACACTTAAAATTGTTTATTGTCCTTCAGCTGACTCCAAATATTCCTGCACTTCAAACCATCTCATTATTCACCTCAGCATTTCACATGTCAATGTGCTATTCAATGGAATAACTCATTATGATGATATGCCAGTCCATATGTACCATACAGACAAATATGTTAGTGATTCTTTGTCTCACAATAGTTTTAAGAGCCCTCTAATACACTGGGTTATTTGAAGAACAAATATTGTCTGTATGTGTGGAAAAGAAAAAGGAGAGAGAATGCAGAAACTCCTACTCACATACAAGTCAAACCACAGTTATAGATTTTGTCCTCAAAGGATAATAGTGGGATGTTCACAGTATGTGGCCTATTTTTCTCACAGATGCAGGATTAAAGTCCTGAGAACTGAAAAATGAGCTAAATGTTTGCCTCATATTCCCTTATCACGCTCACATGAAGATCCTGATGTGGTAGGAACAGACCATCCTTCCTCCAGCAGCCTGCAGGACCATGGCCAAGTGTGGGAGCGCTCTGATCTGTTTTTTAAATGAAGTCTAAATGAGATGTTTTTGGAAATAATCCAATGGCTATTAGAACAACTGAAAGAGAAAGAAAACGTCCCCATTCCCAAAACTTTCTGCAGGACTTCTGGGACTAGGTCTCAAAACAGTAATGTTTTTTGCAGCAGAAGTTCAGATGGATGTCCTGCTTGAATTCCAGTTCAAATAATTACATTTTATTGATTTGCAGTAACCCCCTATTTCTGCTGTATAATGTATCCCATACCTCTGGGCTGGACGGCTGGATGCATTTTTTCCTGTCTATGCGTATTTTAAATCAAATCTGATTTCATGTTGCCTGCACCACTGACTTCCAGTGAACTTTTAAGTGAGTGCCTTTGCGCATATGTTTGTGGAGTATAATTTCTCCATATAATTTGAGTAGTCTAAGGCAGACTATTTTTATGGCTCCTGTTATCATGGTAGCTGGATGCTGAATGTTGATTTGCCTAGATTTTGATCTCATGTGAGGCTTTGCACACTCTTGCCTCGTATTTGAAAACATAATAAAGTGAAAAATCGCTCAGAGCAGTGGTTTCCCAGACACTGTTGCTAGGTGATCTACCAAAGCTGAATTAATTCTTGAACTCCTTGGGCTCCAGGCACCTGACTAATACCATCCGACCAGTAACCGCATGTTCAAGTGAAAAGAGAGCATCTCTGATTTTCCGGTTGATTCCTAGTTTTGCACCCTTACAAACTGAGATGAGCACCAGGTGTCCTGGTTTAAGCTTTTTCTCTCTTGGAAACTGGGCATTTACAAATACTATCAAGATGAGATGAATTAGCTAGGTAGAAAATCAACACACTTAAACAACGTCAATTGTCCTCATTAATTCTTCTGGCAGCTCTGTATGTGGCAATGGTTATGTCAAAAACCAAGTACATGCACTTATATGAATAAATGTTCACTCAAAGGTACCTGTGAATGCTAGAAAAGCTGAAAGCCTATGTTAGTAGAAATAGAACAAAACAATTTGATTTTAAAACCAGCAATTGCATAAAGGTACAGATTCTCCAAAAAGTCAATTTAATCACAGTTTAGCTCAGAATTGGTTAATTGTGGTTTTTAACATATAATATTACCCTTGGATATCTTTTAGATAAAACTTAAAGTTTTCCTTTTTTTTGACTTCACAAATATGTCTGCTCTTCATGAGGCTCTTGTCAGCACAGAGTGACCCTGCAGCAAATGGCCAGATAACGTGTACGTTAGCTTTTGGAAGCAGAACGGTGAACGTGTATGCAAGAATATTTTATACGAATGTAGTATAGTGGAATAAAAACCAGATACAGCCAGTAAATCTGCTTTTTTGTGCCTTCTCTTGACATCCTTGCTGCTAGGAGGCTACCAAGGTATTGTAAACCTATTGCTTCATTTATACTGCCAAAATTCCTCTGGAAAAGGAGGAAAGCTCTAGCTTCCTTATCACTTGACAAGCTAAAAATTCTCCTTTCTCCTGTGATATTCCCAACCTCATTCAGAGTATTCTCTCACATACACAGTACAGCTCCCTATCACTCTCTACCAAGGTCCACACCTCTGCTGTATTGAATATCTTCAGCTTGCCTACTGAGCAGAGACCAGTTGAGGCCAACTTTCTGAAGGTCCCTCCTTTTCTCCTGCCCCTTGGGAAAGGCACACCAAAACCTCCTGGCTTTCTGAGGAAAAACTCCAATCATCATTTCTGATGTCAGACCAGCGAATTCCCAGCAGTGTCATAGAGGGATAGTTACCTCACCATGAAATAATCTGATTGTGTAATTAAAGGCTGTCTTAACGTACACACACCAAAGAGACCAGATTATGCTTGCACTGGCAGCTTTAGTATTCACCCTGAATTACTAACATTTAATTCTTAATAACAGTCCTTTAACTTTGATTCCATGTATGATTTCATAAGCTTCGTAAAAACTGAATTTGGTAAAAACAAGAGTGAACCATGCCATCATCTGAGACCTTCACTACCCCTATGTGAGTCATTAACAGTGCTACTAATGATGATAAAAGTTTCAAAAGAAACTTGCCAACATATTTGATGAAGACAATTCTTTTTTTGCTGGTTTCACATAGAACCTACACGTGGATCTGCAACTAAAGCTCACCCTTCGGGTATGCTGAGAAACTGCTTTCATTACTCCATTGCCTGTCCTGCTCCTGGCAGACCAGTAAGTGAGATAATGCTGCATTGTGACCCTAAATGGTGAAGCATTCTCCTGCAGGCCCAGTTTCCAGTCCTTGTGTTAAAGTGTGGCATACACTTAGGATAGTGAGACTATCCTGAGTAAATGTTTGACACAATTGTTCTTTACGTGGGCAGGAGTAACTTTTCCTCACCCTCATCCTTGAAAATGGGGCAGGAAGAGTGACAAAGACTTTTTGGAAACTCTTGAGCCTGAGGCTGATACATGGCAAAGCAAATTTCAGCTCAACCAGCTCGTCTGGCATTTAAAAACAATGTCCCTATAACAGTAAGTGTCCTGACAATATATTGAATTAAAAGATTCATCATTGTCAAGCACCAGTCTAGGGCAATGTAGACAAAAATAAATATGGATAATTTCCCTCGTGACGAGGGAACGAGCACCACTGGTGCAAAAGCTATTTGCTGGTGAAGCAGACCTTCTCAGGCAGTCCCTCTGGAGACAGATGTCATTGTTGCCACTACCTACTCTCACATTACAGCCACTATGAAGGTCTTGGGCCAACCAAAACAAATCTATAAACATGTCTGAGCTGTCAAGTGAGACCCTCATTGC
>JBCJKH010073222.1:12066-29325 GCA_039877255.1 Loriculus beryllinus | reverse complement strand
CAAGCTCCTGCAAACCATTTAGCTTTCCCACGCAACAAAAAAACCCCCCCTCCCCCCCCCCCCCCCCCCAATTAGTTGAATGATTACCTTTAATTGCCATTCACTAACTAAGCTATGTCAGATGGAAGGATTCCTATATTAAAATGAATGCTTTTAAAAAATACATCAAGCACATTGCTGTGGTTTGTCCTGCCAGCAGATTCTAACATTAATCCTTCCCCAGCGTTGGAGCAGAGAGCTGAGGTCTCACCAGAATTTCAATGGCAGTCATTGCACACAGTTAAATGATGAATCTTTGGTGAAAAATCATCAGTGCCACATCTGCTGTGTTTTGGTTTGCAACAAAAAATTGTAGCTTTTTGATCTTTTGAGACTTACCTTTTCATACCAGCAGGCTTCATATTATATTTTTTCATCATTAATATAGGCAATGATTCATGAATACATGAAGTAGTCATGGATTTATTTTGTATTGTTTACTCAGTTTTACAGCCTGGGCTCTGCTTTGTCAACAGGTTTCAGTGCTATGACTTTAATAGTGGTGAGATCTTTCGCACTAATAGCTAACTTGCAAATGTTACATAGCTTCTTTACAGCTTCTAGCTATAGAGATACCCTCTAGAAAGATAAATGAGATGGATTTTCTCAGTTGTCCTGGTAAATGCTTAGAGATGGCTGCTGGTCATCCCACACACACAGCTTCAAAGTGCCTTCATACAACACAGTAGAAGTTCCCAAACCACTGTACCACAGGCTGCTGTTCTGTCCCCCCATGTTGCCTGTGCTTTGTGCTGAGCTCTTCCAGCCAGGACGGAAGTTTTACTCTACACAACATGACCCACAATCTACTTCCCATTGTTGTGGCAACGTCTCCAGCTGAGAAAAATCCATTCCAACCCACGCCGTGAGCCTGCCAGCTCTGCAGTACCTGCAGGCCATTGCAACTAAGTTAATTTGCCCACCAATGATTTTGTTTGTTTTGCTTTGATAGAATATTCCAGTGATAAACTGGTTTCAGACTGATTTTCTGCTCGACCTTAATTGTCATCGTGGGCTGGCAGACTGCGAACACCAGAAAGAAGATCTTGCCCGAGAAAAATTCCTGCTAATATATCATCAGGGAACCAAGCAAGATTTGCAAGAGCAAGCAAATGACCATAAAGATCCCACCTGTTCCCCCTTTCCCACTGCCAGTGCCCCTGAGCTAAGGGGGCTCTCCCATCCCAGCAGCCCTGGACAGGGCACCCTCAGGGACTGCACGGTCTCTTGGTGGTTTTTGGGATGTCTGCTGTCCTGTCAGAAAGACTCGGTGCTGGCAGCCCCTGAGGGGTGTTTCAGCTGCTTGCAAGATATGAACACTTACAGCAGAACATTGAACTCGGGTTTTCAGAACCTGTAGCCAAGGACTGCAGGTCAGTATGCTAGCATCTGAAGCTTTCCTTGCTGTGGTTTCTGTCAAAGGCAGTCCTCAGCACCTTCCATTTTTAAAGACAAATATGCTTTCCTTCTAAGCAAAAATCATCTGAAATTGTTTAAAATCTGAGTCTTATTTTGCCTGTCTTTCGCTAAGGAAATGTACACAGCACATCATTTATACAGAGCGAAAGTGAATACATTTTCACAGCCAGAGGTTCAAGGGCACAGCACACACAACTGCATTTAATTCAGATCACTTACATTATTAAGCACTCATGCCAGATCAGGAGCATTAACATTTTTGGATTCGGGCTGCAGAAAGCTAAATAATATGGCCAACATTTTCAGGCTTCAGTGTCTTAATTATCATGATCTAAAGTCATCCCTGTGGAAAAGCTTGTTCAGAAGGAGTAAGAGACGATTAAGACACTGAAACATAACGGGGTTCCATAAACGACACCTTAAAAACCTTTACAGATGTATTGGTTTGTTTCAGGCAGCCTTTGCTTCTATAGCTCATGTGTATTCTATTTAGATCCATCAAGTAGTTTTATATATTTAGGACAAAGAGTGCATTGAGGGACTTGGAGAAAGAGTGATATTTACTGATGAGGGGGACAGTCCAACTCCTGTTGCAGATGTTTTGTGAGCTTCTCTTGGAGAGAACTGAGACATTTGCTTCTGTATCTAACTACGTACTGACAGTCTCATTTCAGAGGCACTCCAGTCAGAATACCGCCTGAATATTCGGTATACACCAAACCTGATATTTGAGCAGGGTCTGTCACAAGACATGGGTTTTTGGCAATAAAGTCTGGAAGGTTTCTTTCAAAAATATTTCTTTACCCTAGGGCCCCTGCTTAAGCATCATATTATATCCAGATATCTACAGTTTGCATTAATAGTTTACTAATCTAAATTATCTTAATTAGTTAATCTTACTAATTAGTAAACTGTGCTAGGAATTCTAGCTGTTCTAGCAACCTAATCCTGTTCCATGTACTGAAATAAGGAGATTTTGGTCATACTCGCATTGAATGTAAGAAGTCTGCTTAGAAGAACAGTAATGAACAATCAGGCCTAGTATCAAATAACAGATCTACTAATGAGTAATTGCATAATAGCTGACATGAGTAAAACAGGGTATTAAAAACTCACTTTTGCTATAGACAGTGATGACTCTACTAGAGTGTTCTTTTCAGCCTTTTTGTTGGTGTAATTATTCACACTGACTACTGAATTTGGGTATTTTTATTTGAATAAATGATTCATTAAAACAATTTATGATTTTTTAATTACCCTGGGATAATAAGAGTCAAGATAATTGAATAACATTCAGGTAATAATGTATTGGTCAGCTGCTCCCAATTACATCAATTGTGAATCCATCTTTGTTTTGTTTGATCTCTCTTAAAATTAACTGAAAAAAACATAGAAAGAAGCCTATTGCCTCAGAAAAGTAAGGAAAAATTAGTTTTTCATCACCATTTTTTTCTACCTATTCCCTATTATTTTAGTAGGAAGCAGCATTTAAAATCAAACAACCCATACTGTAATTAGAGTACAGTTCATGGGAAGGAGTGTACTCGGACTGATGTTTCTGGAACCATACTTCAGCCATGCAGTAGCAGCCAAACCAATGTATTATTTTATCAGATAAATATCACTAAGCTGAAAATCTTGCTCTGAAATGTATAATGTGGTTTTATATATATTTATTTTTACATAATTAACAGGCAATAGGAGATTCAAGCGGGTTTAAGAAGTTCCACTAAAACAACTGAACAATAAAGTTTGAGCACAGCCGTGTGCAACAGGCTGTGTTTTATTGCACCTATTCTGTGTTGTATTGCACTAGTTACAATGAACACTGTATTTACAGCTTTCTTTTGAATGTACTTTAAAATGATACTGAACAGGAGCAGGTAATGCAGAAATCCTGGTTTCCAGGAAAATTAAAAAAAAAAACCAACAAAAGAAAACAAAAACAAACAAACAAACACAAAAAAGCTCCCCAAACACTCAAACCAAAACAAAAACCCAAACAAACACTAAGAAAGAAATATGAGTTAGTTGTAACAAAGCCTCGAAGCAGATATAGAATCCAAGTTAATGATATCCTGTAATGTGATCCTGAGTGGACAAAGACAGCTGCTCTCGACACCCTAATGAACCATGTGCATTTGCAGATCACTGATTAGCAGAACTTGATACTGGTGGGCACAGACAAGTCCTAACACTATTTGAAATAGCTCTGGTGGTGTTAAATAACAGGGATCAGTTACCATGTACTTACCTGTCTGTAAAATTCCTGTTTATCTTCATTATGCTGCTGCTTTTCTCTGAGATGAAGGTGGGAAAAGCTTGGCATCTTTGATATTACACCTGTTGCAGAGAGAAGCTCTGCAGTGCAGAGCAGCCCTGGGCACAGCCATGGTCCTGCTGCCTCCTGTGATGCTCCCTGGGGCAACAGTGACTCTATCCAAAACAAACAGAAGGGTTTCTTCTTGATTTATGGCAATAGTCACTGTTTATTGGGGGTGGGATGTGTGGAAATATGGTCCCACGCAAATAACAGTCAAGGCAAAGGTGTTCAGTTTCAAGCAAAGGGATGTACTGAGACCAGCAATTGTAGTGATGCCAATGGGTCAATCCAATATTCTCTATTTATGAATCTAACTTCTGCACTTCCTTGATGATATTTCAGGCCATTCTGTGCAACTTGAATATCTAATTTCCATTAAAAAATGAGGTAGCTGCTAGATATACCAACTGCAGTGCAGTTTGCCTAACTCTCTCCTTAAAGGTATAATAATGTAAAAGTAACTCACTGATCTTTTCATAACAGTAAGAGCGTAAAGCATGCATCTGTCTGAGTGATGTTGAGCTGATAGTATTTATGGCTGGTCTTCAGCTGATGACAACTCAACATGTAAAATGCTGCTAAATGCAAAGTGATCTTGCTAGACAACTGGGACTCTAGTCATTCAAGATATTCATGGATGAAGGAGTTATCAAGGGATGAAGGATGAAAACCTCAGCACTGGGAACCTTTTTATCTCACTTTTTAAAGTGTGACTAAACTAGTCTCTGTCAAACATTATTCATTAAAACTTTTCTTTTGAAACCCAAGTGTGACTCTAAATTAGGGAGCTTTCCAGGCACTTGCCTTCACCTGGGTTTTCTCAAAATGCATTGTTCTGCAGTATTTGCTGCCTGTAAGTCATCAGCTTGGTCCTGTGTACATGTACAGCCTTTCATGGCCCAGAGAAGATGCCAGTCTTGTGGCAGAACAACTCTAGTCAGTGAAAACGAGCTCACTTGCAATATCATTTATCGGTCCCTGAATCCCCATTTCTCTTGACTTTCCACCTCCCAAATGAGTACTACCTGTACTGACATCCTTGTGATAATGGTAATTTTAAACCCACAAATACTATGAATCAAGTAATCATAGCTGAAATCAAACCTGTACAGCAAAACCACATTCCAAGCATGCACTTCTATTATTCTGCTAGTTTTTTCACTCCATTAAAATTTAAATTTAAATTTAAATATCTTCTAGTAACACTGACTGCTATAAAAAACCTTACATACAGAGGTAGAAAACCCTTTTTCTGAGTTCATTTTTCCTCATTTGCATTTTCTTGGAACTTCTTAAGCATTCAATGTTTCCTTTTATAAATCATTTGTAGAAGAAACTGGGTTATTTTTTCTGATCAGATGGACAGAGGGCATAAGGGAATTTTTCTGGGAGCAATTACTCTTCTGTGGCTAAAACATCCATTTCTGGAAGAATTTTGAAAAGCCTTCCTACCACACTTTGGACATGTACCTCAGCATAAAGGGTTATGCTACTGGCCAGCAGCCCCTTTTCAGGTTCTCTTACCATATCTTTCACAATGTACCAAATCACAATGTACCAACATCTTTCACAACACACCATTCATCCATTTCTAGGAAATTAATCTTGTCCAATGAGCCCATCTTGCTGGATGGAGGATGCCCGATGGCTTTATATGCCTAAAAATTTATGTTCTGAAATTAAAGTTTGTATTTCCTTGATTTTTGCATTAGTGTTGGTTTCATAAACAGTTTCAAAATAATATCTTAGTTATTTCTAGCATAATCCTAGTGTGCAAAGTTAAAGGAATCTCTTAACAGCAATAAGTTTAGCTTGGGTTTCCTCCTTCTGGCAGCTGCTGGCTTGTATTTAATGTTTTCCCTGGGATATTCTGTCTTTCTTCTTCTAAGGTACTAACAAAGTGGGATTTCAATAACATTTTTCTTCAGCCTTTGAAGAAAATCATATTTTTAGTGATGACACTAAGTTTGGGGATGCTAATATTTGTCTGGAGTCTCTTTCCAGTTACAGAAAGCAGCCTAGGTGAAAAATTCAGCTTCCTATTTATGATGGGATTCATTTGCCTTCATCTTAGACTTCTAAGTTAGGTGTTTATTATCCACCAGTCATTAAGGTCTCTTAATAGTCAATGACAAGATATAGGCACTTCCAGAGGATGAATTAATTTATCCTAAAACAGGTATTTAAGACAGGGAAGATGAATTGCCCTGTGGAGGTCCTATCTCTCCTCGATGACTACAGCAGTCTGAAGTCATTTGTTCGTAGGATCTGTAAAACAGGACCATGAAGTATTCTCTGTCATTAATTCCAGAATAAAGGATTCATTGAAAATGATGTGGCTAGGGTGAACAGAAAGTATAGCCAGGCTTTTCAAATCACACACAAGGAAAATTATGCAGTAGTCAATGAGGTACTTCAGAAAACGGCAACTGGAATCTAATTCTGAGGGCAGACGATGGTGGGGAGAGCTCAGCACTGAGCTGACAGAAGTTGAGCCTTTGGCTGTTAGGAAGCGTGGTGTCTTCTTTCTGATTGCTTTAATTTTACACCTTATGTCCTGAAGAGAGGTAGTTAATTTTTTTACTTCCCTCAGTCACAGCTCATTTAGGAAAACCTCCATGGACCTGCAGAACTAGAAAATGCAGAGAATTCTCTGACAGATTGAAGCCCTCAGCTGTCCTCTTCACATGTCATAATCATCACTTTTTAGCCACCATTTCAGGAGAACCATGTGGGACAGCATGGAGTCAGGGGTGACCACAAATGCAGATGCCCCCTTCTGTGCTCTCTTTACATAACCAATCAATTCCTCATTTGCTCAGAGACTGAAAAAGGAAGAAACTGAAAATAGAGGCCAGGAAGAGGACTGATTAACGCTGAGGCACAGTGGGACTGAGCACCACAGACATAAGACCTTTTCCCAGGCACAAGGAGTGGAAGGAAGCCCTGCTGACTGAGACAGGGGAAATAAGACCTCCTTCAGCAGAGACCCATCTACAGGTGGCCACCAAGGTTGCAGATACCCAGAGGATGCTGGGAGTCAGTTGCCAGGGATGAATGAAACACCCTGTGAGTAGGGTAGGGTGAAAGGGCAAAATCAATATTTGGAAGATGAACTTAATTGAAGAAGTTGGAAAAAGAATTAGTTGATTCTGCTTAGCTAATAATTCACTCTATTTTTATCAAACCAACAAGCTTTGATTGAATCATTTTAAGATAGTAGAGATCATCTAGAGTGGATGGTGCCATTTTGGGTAGATATCTTTTGTGTTACACAGAAATTACATTACTCATTTACTTGGGGGAGTATCTTTCAACATGGTTGTAATCCGATTATTCGATCTAAACGTTGGCAGTGAAGTTGCTGAAGATTAAAGAGATAATTTTCTGGAGGCCATAACCAATTCAATTTCTGATTCTTGAGGCAGAAGAGACCTTTTATAATCTTTGGTGTTGGCTTTAGCAAAGTAAAAGTTATCTGTGTATACCAAGCATATGATTTCAATCACAGGAATTACAAAAGAGTTGTGAAGTATCTCTAAAGATAAAAGATAAGCGATACGTTCAGGATACCAAATCAATAACGTAATCTCTCTCACCAGGTCTAAATCAATCAACAAACTCCAAGAGTAATATCTAGCTCTTGCTTTAGCAGTGATAAAGACTCAGAAAGGAAGTGGCATGCATAAACCACTGCTTTATCCTGTTACTGGAGGCAGTGGAAAGCCCAGGGTGTGTATATCCCACCTAGAGAAGAATATGTGCTTTCTTTAGAATCTTCTGTGATTGCAGCAGCATAAGAGATCTGGTCCTGTGCTGCTCCACCTTCAGTCTGTCTGTCTCTGCAAAGAAAGACAGTGCTACAGAGCAGTCTGTGCTGAATTCAGCCTTTTTGAGGGTAACCATGCAGACAACCCTCCTGGGCTTCTGGATGTACTTGGCAGATACGAGTGAGGGTTGGAATTAATCTGGCCTAAATACTTGCCTTTACAGTGTGGATGCATTTGCCCAAGCCAGTCTCAATTTGCAAAAATGAAAAGAAACATCTATTTTGTAGGGGCAGTTTTTAAAACTCTGGAGTTAAATGAAGCATATATCGGTTCCACTGCTATTAATGGCATTGGTGACCACCTCAATGTAAACATCTGTATTTAATCAGAGGCTTTCCTTCCCCATTTGTAGTACCACAAAACCTATGGGACAAGGCTACAACTTTTGCCCCGTACATGTGTCTTAAAGCCTTCTCTGGCATCAGTGCAAAGGGGCTGGAAATCTACCTTAGTAGGAAGACCGGTGATAACATTTATCTGCAAAACTCCCAGACCATGAGTTAAAAACAGGGCAGCTTCTGGGTTGGTTACATACTGTTCTAGTGAGTTTAGTTGAAACACAGACCTTAAGGTATAAATGTAAGCTAGCATAAGCTGTTTTGAGGTTGCTTTGTCTTTCACTGGGAGCCTAAACCACCATTGTTTCCTTGGAGATTGCTGACTTGTTTTAAACTGTCTTAAAGAGGGTCTGCACGAAGTACCACCACTGACCTCTGGCACACTGTAGGAATACTCCAAATAGATAATCAGCTGCTTCTTCTGCAGCCCTCAAGCACCAGGCAGCCAGACTGTGACATCCTCTGTGTTTTCTTCCTTTGAGGGAAGCCTTGGAGAAAAGTCTGAGATCTAAGTGAGAAGCTGCAGTACTATCCCTAGAACAGACTACCACGCTGGGGAAAAGTTTGCCTTGTTATCAGTCCTGTAAAGAAATTAAAGTCATGGATGGAACTTTGAAATACCAGGAACCTGCTTTTAATATTTAGATGCTATAATTGAAACCCATTGTACTGCTACCCAAGACAGCTTTGTGATAACTGCTCCAATTCAGCAGCTTTGGCTATGAAGATATGGAAAAACAAGGAGCAGAAATAAGTCAAGATGCTGAAAAGTCTCATAAAGAGTATCTTTTTCAAACCACTACCCTTGGGTTTTAACCTATGCCCATTTGTCAGTATGAAAATGCCACTTGATCTCAACAGGAAGAGGAATAGCCCATAAAGCAATCTTTAGATCTGAATGAAAACACAAACCACAGCATATTTTCAACTTTAGACCTATTGCAAGGCCATTGCAGGGTATCTGATAATGGCATTTATGTTTATATAGTCCATTGTTTTTCCTGTGCTGCAAACTTTCCACTCGACAGCCCTGTTTCCTGTTTCCCATTATGGAAGTCTCCGAAGGGGGTTTCCTTCTGTTTTTCTTATGGTCAAAAGGAATTTCATAAGTACAAGTCAAGTTTCTTTTCAGTGCTACACGTGCAGAATGGAATCTGAAAGCTCCCACCATAATCATCTCCAGCATGTACATAGTTAGTGCTACACATAATCCACATCTGGGTCACAAAATCTCTGAAACACTTCCAGGAATATTTAGACAGCCATAATGCAACACATTGCTGTATAAGGGAGAAATAGAGCTAACCTCAATGTCAAGGTTATAGCTTTTGAGAAACACAGCAGCTCCCCTTCAGAACTTTGCAGCTCACCTTCTGGGTCCTGACTGCCATCAGTTTAAGTACCATTAATATTTTCCTTTCCACTCAAGCCCAAAGACACATCTGAAAACAGTTTACATCCCAACATGCCTTATACTGCTGATATTTAAGTCTAAACTGTGTATAAAACTTGGTGCATATGTAACCCATATATTTTAATTCAAGAGACTGTCTTGGCACCTTTTTCTGCTACAATCAGCTCAGAACCCCAGGAAATAAAATATGGTTGAAACAGAACTAGCAGGCAGTCTGCATTACAGTATTCATTTCAGAGTTAAAACATATTTCTAGATTAGATCTGGGCTTGGCACTGTGCTGCAGCAATGCCTTGTGTGTAATATAGGATCTATAAACTACTTTTTAACCACTGCTTATGGCATAGAACCCATAACGATATAAATGCTATATGAAGCCTTTCAAAATTTTTTTTTCAGCATAATTTACTTAAATAGTGGGTTAAGGATGGTGCATCAAGTAACACACCAGCAGGCATTACCTGTAGCCGTCAATCATACTAGCTATTATCGTAATTTCTTAGTAAGATTTTTTGAGGAGTAAGGATAAAAAGGTGGCTTGGTTTTGATGCATCTTTCTTTCATACAGCTGTATGTGTTTCACCAGTTATTTGTGCCAAAGTATTCCTTCATTTTGCTGTTTTAAATCCCCCAAAGGGATCTAACCAGAAAAGATTGTCTGGATCTATGTTAATCTGCTCCATCCTGCCATTGCCTTTGAACCTTCTAGCTGGAAATTTGCTTTCTAAATTGCTTTCATTACCAATGGCTCTCTCAGGTTTTTGTCACTACCCATGTAGGACCACTGGTGAGTCCCTGTGCAGACTTTCTTCTGCAGAAAAGATGAGAATCTTTCAGCAGGAGAGGTTTGGGGTTCAGTCTCTGGTGGTGATGGGAGGTATCCTGTCAAAGAGCAAACGCAGTAGTGCTCACCCACTGTCCATCTGTGCTCACCTCTGTTGTTGTCAGGTTTGCACAGTAGCCTGCAAACAAAGAAGACCTTGGATGGGTCTCTTTCTCCTTGCACGCTACAAAAGAGTGTAAATAAGTATCCTAGATGAGACACCTACCTTGTCGATTGATGAAGTTCAGTGAGTTGATTTCCCTCTCCCCCTCTGCCCCCCCCAGTTTCTAATACTCATTCTTCTCTTACTTTCCTTTGCTCTTTGTATGCTAAATGATGCAAATACTTCTTGGGGGAACAGGAAGAAAACCCTTTGGCCATTGCTTGCTCTCTCTGCTGTGAGAGATACACTGGTATCAGAGGTAGCACTCCGCTTCATAGTGGCTTGGACAGGGTAGAGGTGATGTTACTGTTTACTTATTTATTTTGTTTCTTGCTAAGCTTTGTGTATTGTTAGTGCCCTGACACCGACTACTCATCCAGAAGACATACTTTCAGAATCTTCTCTTTTCTGAACCTATTCCTTTTTTCCCTCTTCCTTTGTGTAGAGGATATGTACTGGCTTTGTGGAATCCCTGTAGCAAGTTGTGAATGATGTATGAACTGAAAAATCTTTGCCTGGTACACAGTAGGAATACAGAAAGCGCTGTGCAGTCACTGCTGTGCTGTACTATTTTTTCATATATATACAGACACACAGTAGTCATCTTATATTCATTTTGACAAGCCCTTTATGTCCAGACACCTTGGGATGGGACGGCTTGTGTGCCATTGGCCTGCACTGGAATACATATCAGAGAGATTTTTGTGCATAATTGTTCCCTGTGCTGTGCTCAGAAGAAACTGGTGTCTTCTGCTTTTGCTAATATGCCAGCCTGAGGTTCCTCCTCAGTTCGTATTTCGGGCAGCAAGTATACCTGGGAAGCATTGCTAAGATTTCTGTATTTTGCAAATGTATGCTCAGACAGGGACTTGAATCCTAGACACTGAGCTATGAACATGAGGACATGGTCATTTTTTAAATTGGCATGGACCCTTATCTATCCCCTGTTTACAACCTATTGAGGACTCATTTGTTTTGTTTCCCTTGGGCATCGAATCCAGCTTAGCTAGTGGAAAGAATACAGAATACCCAGTAGAAATGTAGGTGCAAATCAGAGAGGAGATTTTTCCTTTCTATTTTAATGGCTATGAGATTCATACTCCTCCTCAGACACCTATTGCTAACTTAGCTTTTTGATTTCCCTTGCTGCCATACCTGAAAGAGGCTGCTTTGCACTAAGATATTTCTGCAAGACACATGACACCAAAAGAAATCTTTCTTGATTTCCCTCAATGATACAATGTAGGGATGGCTAATGTGGGATGGCTCACTGTTGTTCCCTCTGTGGTCACACGCCACATGATTACTGCTTGAACCTGTTGTTTGATTCCACCTGACTGAACAGATTGAATTTTATGAGCACTGGCTAGTGAGACTACAAGTTAACTTTAATTTCCCTAAGTGTAGGTTTCTCATTAGTAATAGATATTGAAGTCAAAGCAAAGGCTCATTTTATTAAAAGTGAAGAGCTTAGGGAAGAAGCAGAGGTGACTGAGTGAAACAGCAGGATCCTGGGTTACATTGAATAAGTCACATCCCTGATCTGCGCCTCAGTTTCCTAATTTGAAAATAGGGATAAACTGGATAGCTCTTCAGTTCTGGAGTCTGACAGGTGAACAGGACAGAACAAAAAGCATGTGCTTGTGTAAAGTATGGGTAAAAAGAGAAGCAAACAGATGAGACCACAGAGGGAGAGAAGCACAAGCTGGAGAGAGGGATATACAGGCCACCTAGAGACTGGGTGTCAGAAATCCTCATGAGGATTTATGAGGCAGGAGGCGAAGGTTTGCAAGGGGAGGTGGTGCACAGCCAGTCTGGCTGCAGAACCCCCAGAGAAGACAGGTGAATCTCCATGCACAGGGAACTTTTCTTTCAGGAAAAGAAGACAGGAAGAAAAAGACCAAAATTAGCTACAGCTGAGCCCACTGCTTTGCCCCAGGCATCCCTATGCCCCATCCCTAAGCCACGGGGATACACGAGAAGGGTTCTGAGTGAGGGGCAGGGCTGCTGCAGCCCAGATTGTTGGGGTTGCACAGGGAGATGTCGGGAGACTGTTCTTACTGCAACAGTTAGCATAAAAATGGTTACCAGCAACTCCTGTTTTGTCTTTTTTTGTCTCTAGCTCCCCCCAGTAAAACAGGCATTTACGGTATGCCCAAAATACTAGCCTGTTTACAAGAGATTTTTCATTATTGTAAATAAAGAGTATCCTTGGCAACATTTCTTTCATGTTCCTAGCAACCAGTTGCTGAACCCTGCTCCAGAGTGTGCCATGTCTGATATTCCTCTGTACTCATGTCTGGACAAATGAAGCTGATTCCTGAGCTTGTGAACACACTGAAAGTGTTGCTGTATTCACTGCAACCTTGGCAGAAGTAAATTGGATGAAGGCAATACTCCTGACCATGCTTTCAGCATAATTCCTTTCTTTTCACTAGAGAGCCCTGATGCGGTTGTGCCCTAACCTTTCTTTGAGTCAGTTCTCCTGCTGGGGGAGTTAAACAGTGAAGAAAGGTTTCTGTACTTGGTTGAATTCAGTAGAGAGTGGCTAATGAGCCCTCCTGATCCTCTGTGCTTCTTGGGGTGTGTGGACACAGCATCAGCAGCTCTACCTGAGCCGTGGGGACCTGGAGCTGCCCTGCACACAGCACCCCATTCCAGGCTCCATGGTGGGATGGAGAGCCAGGGGCTCTCCTGTGTCCAACAAAGCCAGCACGCTCCTTCCTGCACCCTACGGAGGGGTCATCTCCTGCCAGACCAGGATGGGCATCCAGCTGCATCCCAAGGCAATTGCCTCAGCTTCCAGACATTGTGGCCAGCCCTGGGCATCTCAAACTGCCTGGGAAACATCTGCTGCACTGCACAGCAGGTGTGCCTTACACGTATTTTTGTAACAATATTATGTCAATCTGTACGTCTTTCAGAGTTTTTATTTTTGCTATGTTTTATGCTTATAAAACTGTAGATGATGCTCCCTACCAACTAAATGATTAATGTTTGGCTCAAGAGTAGCCTATAAATTGGTTTTGGATGCTTACAGGAAAGGGCTGTAAGAATGTTTCTAGGCAATTGGAATGTTCTGGAAACTTATGATTTTTGCTATCAAAATATGTTAAAATTGACTATGATAATATGGTCTGCATTTCACTAGAGCCCCTGAGGTTTTCTTGCCATTTTACTTTTTAAGAGTTTAAAACTACTATATCCTAGTCTCTACCACTCAATTTTTATTCATAGACTGAAAGAAAAAAAACAAACTTTCCTGTTTTTTCAGTGCCCGATCAGTTTCTGAGCTTGAATGAATGACTTGAATAAGTCCAAATGAAGAAAAAACCCTTCTCTGCACCTGTGGAGAAGCTACGGCTGGCAAAGGCAAACATTTTTCCAGGTGTTCAGTCACCAACTTCCTGCTCCTGAATAGTGGGACTCTTGAAATTTCAAGAATAAATATTCAAGAATAAATATGCTTAACTTTTAATTTAACATGAAATAGCCTTCAGTTATTTCAGTAATTGTAGGCCTTTGTATAGGGTAACCTAATTTCAGAGTTAATTTTACATTATTTAAAAATGCTAATGAGTCAGTATTAGCAACACTTACATACAGACCCTTTCATTATCATCTCTGAATACTAATTTTTGCACCCTATGGCTATAGAAAAAGTTGATTAGAAGTTTTCTAGCTGCTAAATCATATCAGGAGAGTACGAGTGACGTTAACTGTTCTTTTCAATGTTAGAATAGCAAAAACTGTCATTACCAAGTAAATGCGATGTGATCAGAAGCTGGAAAGTTTGTGCCCAGTAGGCATTTTTTTTAAATATATTTTTATAAATTGCTTTTTAAATCACTTTATGCAAAATGTTTGAGCTCCCTGCTCTAAAGCGAGGGCCTGGCCAGACTGCTGCTGCCTACTGGGCTGGTGCTCTTCTTTCTCAGGTGGTGTGGGCTTTTTGTCACCAAAGAGCTGGAGAATACTGATGCAGGGAGGAAAAGTAAAACTATCTATACTGAAATTACTTTCTAAAGCCGACATAGGGATAAATGCCAGGCAATTCAATATGTCTGCTTTGGAAACTGGATGTCATGCTATCAATGAGGTTGTCATGAGCAGTCTTAATCAGCCCCCTTTTATTGTCTGAACCCACCTGCTAACAGGCGGTTTAGGGCTGAATCTTCATTTGCAGGAAAACAAAACGTTGCTCTCTCTGCAGAGGGGAAACGATCAGACTGAATCTATGCTATCACAGACAGAGCTTTGTCAGCAGAAAGCACAGAAAAGGGATGCTGAGCGCATGTAGGGCTACTGTGCAGTGTTTCAGGATCGAGGGCAGCAGAGCATTTTGATGTGCACCAAGCTGATTAGCAGGGTTCTGAGAGTGAGTTGTGCCACCCAGCCGACTCTCTGCTCCCTGGAGTAGCACTGCTGCAGTAGAGCAGTGTGCCTCACACAACCCATAACGGCTCATACCCTGTGCTTGTGTGTGCAAGCACTTCTTGCACTAGTCCGCAGTGATTACTTACAGATACTTACTTTAGCACATGGCATATAGAACATTAAAAGGGTTTTGAAAATCTATCAGTTTTTCAGCTTCTGAAGGATTATTAACTTCAAAGTCTGAAGAAATGTCGTCCTCCTATGCTGGGAAATGCCAGCAGCTTTTGCATATCCCCACCGCAGTACCAAGAAACCCCCAGCAGAGAGGAACGATTACTGCCTCCATGGTGTAAGGATGGCTTTTGATCTCCTAACATATTGGAAATTACTTAAAGGTAAGCCATCTGCTAGCTGAGGAACAAAAATAGATTACATCACACCCTGCTAGAAAGATTGTGTTAAATCCTGTGTATCAAGGCTTTTAATAATTCTAAATTAAGTCAGCTAATAGGATTAGGTACACATTTTCCTTAGGCTTCTTTCACCAACTATTCACAAAAAACTTTTTTTCTTGGTGGAGGTCTGTAAAATTCAAGCTTGTTCCACTGTGAATAAAGAGAGTTCTTTCAAAAATTAAACATTTCTTCAGATCACAGTTGCTCTCCAAAAACACTTACAGTAAGAGAGCAGCTCAGTGCGTGGGGAGTGGGAGGAGCTCAACTGCTTTATTTTTTGTTAGTATAGCACTGTTGACTGCAAATGTTGGATTGCTTTGTTAGGGTACTGCAACTACTTATATATATGGTGCAATCAGTCTTTAAAGATCATTCCAGAAACTGTTGAAAGTCTTTAATTTTTCCTTTGTTTTTAAGTAGTTAGCTACCTAAGAAAGGTGGGTCAGGCCAGTTCTGGTTACACTTAGAAGAAATTTTGGCTAGTATTGTTTGTGATTAGGAGGACATAAACCTCACTATTTTGGCTTTGACCCCTCTCAGAAAAAGATGCTTATAAGACAGTCTTCCCACACTCCTTTCACTGGTATATCCTGCTGGTTCCTGGCAATCAGTGAGTCATGGAGTACAATAGCTGGAACCTAAAGTGTTTGGGTTTTTAATAGCACTTAGTGGACATTTTCTTTCATTAATTTGTGCAATTATTTTGGAAGCTCATTTACAGTTTTGGCTTCTGTACCATACCTTGGTGATGAGTTTCATGGCTTATGTCTATGTTGTCTGGTTGTTGTTCTTTTTGAGCTCATAATTTTATAAAGGGGGACAATTTACTGACTACTTTTCTTGCCAGAATTAAAGAATTTGAACTCATGTTTGTATGGAAGATAATTTGGTCATATCCTATTTGGAACTTGTTCTTTATGCTTGCCTTTAATTCTTGTGAATTTATGTAAATTTTACTGTCTCTTCATCAAAACATAAAAAAAGATTATTTTTTTTTCTTTCAGGTGGTCTAGAATTTATTATTTAATATGACAGAAGAAGGCATGCTTTTTACTGTTAAGAAATCCTTCTTAGCCAACAAATATTCCTGGCTTTACCATGGATTAGTAGTTAACATACTCAACTCTTCTAAGTGATATCTTCCTCTATGAGTAATTTATTTAATTTCAAAGCAAAGCATCCTCTCATAATATAAAGTCATAGGAATCTGGAAACATATCAGTTAGAAGCAAACCCAGGATGTATGGTTGCTGTGCATTGCAAGAAATTAAAACATAAAACAATTGTGGCCCCATGCTACAAAATAAAAACTTCTGGGAAGAAACTTGATGAGTTCCATTATCTCTGACACAGCTGTAGTCACTGGGATTACTCTTGTGCTCAAGGTTAGGTATGTATTATTTTTCTATATGTGATTCTCAGAAATAATCACTTGTCTTAGATCAGTTTGGAAAACTAAGACCACAATCAGATGATTATGATTATGATGTCAAATACACCATCATGTAGATTTAGAGCAAAACCAAAGGACAAGGTTGTCAAGTATGCAATTATATTAAAACAACAATAAGAATCCCCTTCAACTTTTGCATTCTGGCAGTTATTTCTGGAAGTTCAGTTCAGTAGAACTGCTGAGGTTGACTGGCCAGGGAAAATGAGGTGCTTTATACTTCATTAAAAAGGAAAATGAAGCGTAACAGAGCAATACAAACATTTTAAAATGAGATATCAAGCAGCATACCTCATATTTATTGGAAAAATGTACAATTATTTTTGCAACAAGCAAAGCACACCACTCTGGATTTTTTGGATGTTGGACTTGCATGCAGCACACACTGCACAAGCGTGCATCACATACCTAAACATTCTATTTATACGTAAGCTAAGTAATCTGCAGACAGATGTTGAACAAGTCTTACCACAACTCAGCCAATCTGCTAATGTTGGCCTTCAGACATCCCTTTGTGCCACTAATGAGCACTTTCTTTTCCTCGTCCTTTCAGTCCTTGCTTTTTCCAATGTGAAACTCTCAACAGTATCCCTATAAAAGCTGAAAAAGAGAGAAGAATTGACTTTAG
>JBCJKH010073222.1:577-11966 GCA_039877255.1 Loriculus beryllinus | reverse complement strand
TGCACACAAATAGGGGCAACACCTAGGCTTCAGGCTAAAGGAGACCTGCACAGCCCCAGAAAGGCTCAGTAGCACACTCCAAATCCCAAATGGTGATATGGAACTTCACCCAGGAAAGCTGGTCCAGCCACACAGCCTGAACTCCCCCAAAGCATCATGCTTGGCAAATGCAACCCACTGCACATTATGGGGGGAATATTGGGGCCCATTTTCTCAACCCCACTTTGCTTTTCCTACTCAGGCCAGCACAGCCCTAGAGGTGCTGCTGGGGGATGACCTGGGAGCACGACCACTACATCCAGCCACTTCATGAGGACCTCCTGATTGAGAAGCAGGAGCTGCTGTGGCTTGAGCCTCTGCAGATTGGGCCTGGAGGGAGCTCTGCAACCCACTGGGTTACATATCAACAGCCATATGGTCATCTACATTTTAATTGCAGAAGCTTTATTGCTGGGGATGATGCATGTGCTGGAACGGCACCAGCTCGTCTCTTGGAGCTGGGGCCGCCTGCTAGAAAAATCATCTTTTTTCCTTTTAAATAGACTTGCCAGGGAAAGGGATGAGAGAGTGCAGAGCCCCAGCAGTGCTTGTGAAAGAGGTGCTGCAGACACGGCGTCAGGCACAAAGGTGTGCTTGAAAAATCCCACTCAAGCCATGGCAGAGATTGCTTCCCCCAGTACAGGGATTGGTTATACCCAGTTTGGGGCACTGGGAAGTGAAGAAGCAGTGGCCAGATCCCATCTCAACACAGTGCTAACCCTACACAGGAGCATGTCCCACCACACTGCTGCTGCCAGGAGCCTGCTCCATTGTCAGGGAGCCAGGCTGGGGCCAAAAGCCGCATCCGACAGCGGCACCGGGGGCAATCCAAATCCCCAAATGGAAGCGTGAAGGTTCTTACTATAAAGCACATCAAACACTTCCTCTACCATCTTCCTGAGGAGGTACACGTCTGATCCCTGGTCCGGGGAGACCCTGAGCACGCTTCGCCCGCACTCTTTTGCCTTCTTCTGCACCTCTGCGTCCTGCTCCTTCCTCTGCTGGACTCCTGTGGGGGGTAGAGGAGAAAACAGGAGATGCTGCTGTGAGAAGAGAGCTCACGGGTCATGCTCATGCTTCTGAGCGGCTGTGATCAAACCCACTGGCCAAGTTACATCACATTTAGCCATGGCTGAATGCACCCCAGCCCACGAAACCCCAGGCAAGACAGGGTCCCATTGGCACCAGGCATGTGGGTGTCCCATGTCTCCCACCCACCCCAGTCCCCCAGCTAGGATGGTGCCACAACCCCAGATGTGCAGGAAAAGGTGGTGGGATAGGCAATCACCCCATTGTGGGGCTGGTGATCCTATGCGTGTCCCCCCTTCCCTGGTTTTACCCACTTAGCTGAACTGAAACTGTTGTGATTAATTGGGCAGCACATTTCTTTTCTCTGGTTTCAATCTGCTTAGCCTTCAATCTCTCAGGAAAAGAAAATCCGCCTTTCTCAGAGGCTTTTTTACCCTTCAGCATCACGTAGCTTGGTAATACCAGCTATTTCCTGCTAATTTCCCCCATTAAACCTCAAATAAAGCATATCTTCAGCAATGACTTCCTTGCATCTCTAAACGCACAGAAAATTAAACACTACAAGTGCATTACTGCCATTCTATCCGAAGCAATTCACAAGGGATTTTCGGTGGCGAAGGACTAATTCCTTCAGCATCCTCGACAGGCTCCTGCTGGTGATCAGCCCTGGATGCTGCCTGGCAAGCAAGTAGGAGCATGTGGATCCCTCCTGTGGAAACAGCCCATGGCTGGGGCATCATGGGGATGGGTGCGAGGGCCACCCAGAGTACCCCAGAACTAGCCATAAGAAAGGGGACAGCCACTCAACACCACACAACCCCTGGGTAGCTCCACAGGCCTCCCACAGCACAGGGAAACAGGCCCTGGAAAACCATTTTGGGGTGTTTTATCAAGGTGGTGCAAAACATCTCCTACGACTGACTCTCCCTCTCGGCCGGGCACTAACTCTCCTCCATTGACATTAATCCTGATCACTGTCAAGTTCCCCCATGCACCAGGAAAGGCAGAGGTTCAGATAAAGGAGAGCGTTGGAGCGAGGTCTGCGCGACCAGAGAGATAAGAGGCTTCTTACATCTCCCAGCGATGTCTGCTTTAGATTAATTCAGATCCTTTCTAAGGGGGCAGCTAGACCATAAATCAGAGGCACTTCCAGGGATGCTTTCCACTGCGTGCCAGTTGTAAGAGCTTTATGGAGCGGAGTTGAGTCTGGGCCATTTATAATTCAAGACAGAGTTATCACGTTTCACCCTGTCTCCAGCATCAGTCTCTTCGCCTGAACCCCATCATTAAGACTTTGTGCTTTCAACCAGACGTGACCATTTCATTCTGACAAAGGTGTAAATGAAACCAAAAGAGAGGGGAGTCAGGGTTTAATGCCGGCTGTCTTGCCTCAGCACAGCGGTAGGTCCCCAGCCACTATATATGTGTATATATTTCTAAAAGTGAGATTTGCAGATGCTCATCAATATTGTGAGCTCTACGAAGACACAGTATTTAATATACAAGAGGGAGCTTCCTCCCATTGGCCACCCTGCTGCTGTTCACCACTCAGGTACCTCCCTGCCTCTGATGGGAGGATGTCCTTTGATGTTCTGGGTAATTAAGTATGATTAACAAACCTGACCCTGGTGCTCATCCCTTTTGCAGGACATTTTAAATATATTGAAGTCCCTACAGAATTCTTCTGGTGATTTCACTTCAATGTGAAATTAAACATTTACTCCTACCTTCTGTTTTCTGTCTTTCATTCCAATATTCATCTAAACAAAAATTCCCCTTTAGGCCACAGATGTTTAACTTTCTTAAAATCTTTACTGAGGGATTTGGTGAAAAGCTTTTTGGAAATCCAAGTAGACCTTCCCTACCAGATCACCCTTATCTACACAGGTTTTTATTTTTCAAAGCACTCTACATTTATAAAGCAATACTTCTATGGAAATAGACATGGAGTAGTTCCAGATGTGCATTATTTCTGTTCTTATTAAACATGCTACTGGTGTGCCCTGTATAGATGTCAGTCTTTCAGGCCTGCAGTTCCTCAGATCTTCCCTGGAATAAGTTCTAAAAACTGACATTCCATTTGGCACTCTTCAGTCCTGCTGCTAAGGTAATTCCAGGCAAGAAATTACACACCCTCACTAATAATTCAGCTATTGCATCCTCGCACTGGCCTAGAACAACTGGGTGAATAACATCTGCTCTTGGCAATTTTTTTTACTGCTCAATTGTCCATTTGTTCGTTACCCTTTTCTCCAGTCATTTCAATATCAAAGAGATAATCTACTCATTACCCAACAAAAATAATACTCCTGAGTGGGAATGTCCTTAGTTTCTTCTATAATGAACACTGATACAAATAATTCATTTAACTTCTCTGAAGTGATCTTTTTCTTGTGTATTATGACCATCAAGTAGTCCTGCAGGCTGCCTGGAAAGCCTACTGTTTAAATAAATATTTTTAATAGTTTTGCTGGCCATACTGAATTTTTATATTCAAACTTTCGAACTACCAGAATTTTTTATTGATCTTTCCTGGTTTGGATATGACTTCAGGTGCCTGTCTTTGAATTTGGGCCAACTGGCTAAATCAACAAATAGCTTTATGTCACTAACTGCTACTTAGGTTTCTAAATCCAATGTTTATATAGTCTTGAGACTGTCAAAACTCGCACTGCATTGCTGCCTACCATTTTAACTCATCCTTACTCTCAGGTTTTATATCACCTTACTGTAAACATTTGCAATGTAGATGTTTACATCCAAGTTAGTCATCCTCAGTTCCTCTTCTGCTCAGCAGAGAGAAAAGGGAAATTCTGAGGAATGATTCACCTGAGCCACTTTAGACGCCTACAGTACATCTCATGGACTACACACTGAGCCCGCAGTGACAAGCTCAGATGTACCTGCTGGCACAGTACGTGATTCCATTTAGACAGATAATTGAAACCCAAGTGTCAGAGGAGCTACAGATCATTTGTACGCTCTGTACAGCCATATACCACCTGTGCATAGCAAATGTGAGCTATTTTAAACCTCAAAGAAAAATCACATTGTACATTGATGTAAGCTAAGAGCAAGTTCATGAACAGTTACCGTGGCTGATATGCAGGGGATAAGCGAGTTGCTTCATGTGGTGTGTACACAAAATGGCCAACGACCTCCTCTGCTAGAGCTACACAGAGCTCTTGTCACCTCCATGCCTCACTGAGCTGCTGGCACTAAGCATGACCACATCTTCCTCAAAGGCAGAGGCACACTAGACAGTCTCCTTTTACACAGTGCTCTTCTTGGAGATCAAAAACACAAACAGATGTCTGAAGTTTCAGGATGCCTAAAATTTAAGCAGTCACACTTTCAGGTCTTGCTTGCCCCAGATACAGTGAATTTCAGCATTAAAGTTTCCTGTGTTTTAATCTTGAAATGTGAGGATTTCATGTTGAATTAATACCCATTTGTCCTCATAGTTCATCTATTAGTCCTTTCTTATGGGAAAAAAATGTGGTGAATATCCTTTTAACTATAGGTCCTAGAATACTCTGACTTGATTATGAACTGTGGCAAGGCAAAATGGACAGGGTGTCCTAAAAGAAAGTTAAAAGTTGGTCTTGGGGCCTTTATAACACTAAAGTATGCAGAGGAGAATTTGCTGAATCTAAAGAGATAACTTGAGTGGTCAAAGTGATCTGCAGTGCATAAAAGAGTGGCATGATGAAGCCTGTACCTAAGCAGCTGGGTAGATAGGATGCAATATTTTACTTATATACTATCATTAAAGACTGATAGAAATACTAATAACCTTTCATTATGAAGTTAAGCAATATTTATATGACCACTGGAAAACACTGCAAATTTATTTTAATTAAGCAAACTCAAAGCCATTTGTTGTACGGTAGTTTAATAGATATTTTTGCACTTTAGTGAATGGTCTGGATTTACAACTAAGGTATCTGCACACCAGAAATGACAGAAAGAATTCTCTGAAATCCTGCTGTCTTAACAGGAGGAAACCTGAATGCTGACATTCATCTTAGTCTTAAAGTATGTGAAAAATATCTCTACTCTCCTACTTCTTGAAGCTAGTTGTGAGAAATACAGATCACTAATGCCTGTTAATAATAAATAAACTTTCCTTTCTGAGCTACTTTTGAAGTGGTCCTCTCAAATAATTCTTCTCCTTGTTATACTTGACAAGCTCGAACAAGATGATAGCAAGCAGCTAGTGCCATATTCTCTGCAGAAGTGAAAGATTCCCAACAGTGGTTTTTAAGAGAAGAGGTTGTTATACTTGTCCTAAGTCTTCACGGAGGGAGGAATTAATGTATTTTTTAATCTAAATATTATTAATTGCATGTATCTACAGCTCTCTCTAGTGACAAAAAGCTCACAAAAAATGTAGCTCAGAACCTTTAGTGGTTGTCTGTTATTCTTTAAGTAATGCAAATTACTTGATTTTCTCATTTTAATCCACTTATTTCACAAATCTACATAGCTATGGCCAAAATATGATGCACTGACTCATTACACGGTACTCTCAGTGACGTGAACAGATGTTGTGGCAGAACAATCGTTGAAGATTTGGTCTCTAATCAGTCTCTCTAATTTGGTCTCTCACCTGGCCTGGAAATTTCTGTTTACAGTGACATTAGCTAATGCTTATTGACAGTATTTGACTTGAACAGAGTCACAGATTTAGCTTCATTTCTTCATATCCTGACAGAAGTTTATTAAATGCAGCCACTGAAACAATCAAAACTTAAAGTACTTGGCAGTGCTGTTAAAATTTTAAAAACTTCTCTATGTGTTTCAGTGTCAATGTAAGTTCCTTTCATACCAATTTATGGCAGCACATCCGAGTATCCGTCCAGAAGAGATGGCCAAAGAGCCAGACTTTGCATGTGTGGTGGGTAGATCAATACCTGCCCAAGCAGTGGATATTTCACAGCATTTACATGGATGTATCAATGGTACCCTTATTTAGATTCATTTGCTTTAGTCTGCTTTTCTTTTTTGCCCCAAGACAAAACAGCAAGCAAACTGCTGAAGCTCCCATGCCTTTTGACCTTGCCAAGCTTTGTTAGAGCATCTTATCTTTACACAATACCCACAAGCATGCTTAGGACACTAGAATCAGTGTACCAGAAACTCAGTGCAGTCTTGAGTCACAGCACTATAAGCTAAGAAGATGTGACATATATTTCCATATCAAAACAAGAAAAACCTTTCTTTCCCCTCTTCACCAATGTGTAACATCCCAAAAGGCAAGAATGGCCTTCAGCTAACACAGATCAATTTTCTTTCAGCTTCAATCACCATTTAATTACTGTTGACTTCTTTAACCTTTTTCTTTTCCTTTATGGATTAGACTCCTTTATACTCTATTGCCATTTACTTTCTCTGTGACATAATCAAACTTAAAATGGTATGACAAAATTTCACATTTCTCTTCTTCCTTCCTACTCTTTATGTTTGATTTGCTTCAAAAAACCAAATAATTTCTTGAGGAGAAAAACATTTTTAATGAATTGACTTTTAACTTTATCTTTCCCCAGTATCTAGACATCATTTGCTTTAAGCAAGTAATTGTTCAGATGATTGGATGGCATGCTGGATAAAAGCACTAGCTTTTCATCTCTTAACATTTCAGAAAGAAAAAACACCCACACAGCAATACATTTTGGATGCAATGAGTTTTGTTGACTCAGCTTCATCTTCAGTAAATATTTCACATTTTACTAATTCTGAGCCCAGACAAAAATAGTAAAGTTAGCACTTTTTATCAGAAGGAAGCCATTGCTCAGCAGAGGCATAAAAGGAATTATTTCTCTATTAATGACTATAAACAAGCAGAGATTCTTACAACCACATCAGAGTATTTATTGTCACTTCTACTTCCTTCTACTGGATCAGATGCACAAAGGTGTGTATCACTGAGCATGAACGAGTACAATTCAGGACAGAACACATCTTTTAAATCAATCCCTTTGAAACCTCTTTAACTGTACATGGGACGAACACAGTCTGTTTTCTAGCACCCAAAACTGTTTAGGACTGAGAACTACACACATAACCACATCTTGATGGAGATGCAACTACCTAATACCACCTCCACAGGACAAAGGTAGCACTGAGAAATTAGGCACTAAGTTGTGGCACAATTGTTCATTTATTTAATTTTAGGGCTCAGATAAAAGAGTGGGTTTTTAATTACTACCATTCACAGTGTAACTGACCGTGAATCTGTTACCATAGCTTTTCTTTTGAGATCATCTGTTTTCAAAACATTTGTCCTTAAACTTCTGATTATCCTGCAGCAATTGAGTTCCAAGAACTGCAGATCAGAAGATTTTAGAGAAGTGAGGATGCTCTGAGATATGGAGCATTATTGGTAGTAACTTTAATCCATTAGACATTACAATTAACAGGGAGCTTTATAAAAATAGCTTTCTCTCATGGGATCTTAGCACTGATGTCCACTCAAGCTATGTCTATGTTTTTGCTAGACCCTTGTGTGGGATGTTGCAAATAATTGTGTCTCCTTATACATCCAGCCAGTAAGAATGATATCAATCCTTGAGGGCAAACAGAATACAGAAAAGTACCAATTCTTATTTATGTTATATTACAAATTGCTTACCTTCCCTTTTTTATGATAATAATTAAACAATTAAATAAGTCTCTTTTTTATGCTGATTATATATTACTGCACAGCAGTAGGTAGTTATTAATTCACTGGAAAAATGCAGTTTAATTTTATTCAGTTAAGTAAAGTAAACGAAGAAAATACTTTTACAAGAATTGCACTGAAGGGAGAGCGTGGAGAATGAAAAGAAAACATCAAATACAGATGAAAAAACAAAAGTACAATCCTTTTGAATCACATGGTCTCTTCTTTCAGACAGCATAGTCACGTTTTGTGTTAAACATGTGTGTTCCTGTACTCTGCATACTGCTATGCTGTATGTTTAAATATACACATGTATTTATAGCAGATGATGTAGCTTTCAGATCCTTTAAAGTGAGGATGAGTTTACTCTGAAGCACAGTGACCTACCTCCTTTAAAAACTGACAATTGTGATGTGGCTGGTTTTAATGATCCGAAAAACACTACGCATGACCCATGACATCTTGTATCAAAACCACAATTTTCAAATAAACATGTCTATGGACATTAGACATTAAGACAAAATGTACGTATCTGAGTGTAAGAACATCAATAGAAATATCTGCCTGTAATACATGTAGACATAATAGAACAGCCTTCTAAAAAAGTCATCAATTTTAGCTAAACCAGTTGTAGTTTGTTGGCTTGGCTTACAAAACTTAGACCTTTCTGCAAGGAGTCATTTATTTATATAACTCGGTCATACTATGCACAACTGTAAAAAGTGTAGTAAATCAGATCTTCTGTCATTCCATTTCATTCCTTACTGTCATACATATTTCGGCACAGACTGGAAGGGACGTCTATTGTTTACGTGTTTAAGAAATAATTTTAAAGAGCAGTTTCTTAGATCAGCATTGGAAAATATGAAATAAATTGCTATCAGTCTTGAAGGATTTTATCCTCAGAGTGTCTGGTTTAAATGTACAGCATTCTAATGTATCATGGCACCTTCATAAAACCAGTAAGCAGTTATTCTAAATTCTTGATGTTTTCCAAGTTTTTTAGTACTTTTGTATAAATTAACAGGTTACCTTGAGATTTCAGTTAAAATGCTTCTGCTATGGTGTAAAACGATTTTATTCCAAAAAAATATATATGTATGAAAACTTCCAAACTGAAGATTTTAAAAGCAACTGCCATAAATCAAAGCTCAAAGTTTTGAGAAAAAATCAGGAATGAGCTAAAGCAAATGACTGGATCTTCCTGTGTTTATATAGCTCATAAAATGAGCAAAAGTTCAAAAACCATGACTAATTTCAAAGAGTAGTGCAAAGTTTAATAGTGCCAATTAAGTCTCTACATGGTGCATTCAGTCCTCTGCAGTTATTGCAGTGTAATTGGACAGTGATTTTAACTTATATCACAGCTATTAATATTTAGAGTGTAAATTACCTAAAAGGATTTTATCTGAGGCATGCAATATTTATTTCTGATTTTTAATGGTCACTGGATCTGAGAATCCCATGTGAATCTGAAACATAACCTTTTAGGGTAAAATAAAATTTTAGTATACTTTGATAGCTGAAGATTTGTGAAAGTAAAATTGCCAATAGACAAATTCTGATGCATCACGATACATATTTTACCATTCTCTTTATAGAAGAAATCATATCTAGAAAAGACCCCAGTACAAAGGGGGCTGCCATTAGAAAGTGACAGTGACTCTTGCAAAGAGTGAATATTCCGTAGCCCGGGGCTGTGCTTCTTTGCCATTGCCATGAGTATACAAGACTCTACAATTCCCGCTCCTTATGCCTTGCACAAGGATAGGTCAGAAGAAAGATAGCTTCCTCCATGCAACTTTGAGCCATGTCTTTATCTGTAGTTGGTAAAAAATTATAGCAGCCACCTGAAGAACACAGCCTGGAGCAACCTGGTGTGGTCCAAGCACAGTCCCTGCTCCCAAGGAGTGACCAACACCAATCTGTTTTACAGAGCTTCAGGAGCAATGCTGGGATGTAGAAAATCTGAAGCTGCACTACAGTTCTAAGGGTAAATTCACAGCAAATTCACCATTAACATTTCTCAAGCAGTGTGTACACTATGTTTACCTGAACTTTCAAAAGAGCAATTGAAAGCCACAATGAACCCCATCTTTTGCCACTGCCTGCTTCATTGGCCATGTGCCATGTATCAGATACAATCTCATTCTGCAAATGTCTTCAGCCAATTCTAATGCTGTCTTTCTTTCTAACCACTCTTCAGGCTTTTCAAAAAGCGATCAAATATGTAACCAAAACATCTTTGTTTTCTATGTTACGCTTTAATACAGACATCCATGCAGTTCTCTGATATTTCTCTGTTCTAGTGAAAACAGAATGAAAACTAAGCTATTATATTTCCATGACCACATCCTCTTGTCTCTCTTTATGGGGAATTGGTGCACAAATGCCTTTGCAAACCTATGCCCCATAGCTGGAAATTGCCTTCATATCTCATTTTCAAAATACAATAACCTCTAGTTTGGGATACTGTATTTATTTTAGCTGTTGGCTAGATTACACAATATATAGAAGAAACAGTATATAGAAGTGTCTTCAGTAAGAAGGAGAGCTTCAGGTGACACCACCTGACAAACTTCTTTTGATGCTGTGTGCTAATTGAGTTGAAAACTAGCACATCATTCATGAACAAAGAAGTAGCAGATCTCCACTCAAAGAAAGGAATTGGAGGGGTTGGAGGACAGGGTGAACAGGAGAGAGAAAATACAAAAAGACACCATTAATTCCATAACTAGTGTCAGCACAGTTCTATCACAAGGAAGATTAAAAACCATAATGCACACTCCTCAAACTACATTCACCAGGAGAAAAAGGGAGGAAATAATGCCATTCTGGTTAACATAGCACAAGGTTTGGGAATTTGGTGTACTCATAAATGAGAACTGATATACTGTACTGAGCATGAAAGCAAAGACATGTAACCAGAAATACTCACATTGCCAAGTTCATTCTTTTCATGGAATCTATTTTCAGTAGTCACTGAAGATCAAGCACTTCTAAGTAGAGGGTAATACACAGACCTTCTCTTGTAACAGGAAATTAAACAGTCATTTCCTTTGTTCACCATGCTCGTAATACAGAAATCTTCACTGGAGGAAGGAAATGTCTGTATTTCCACATTGTAAAGCAGTACTAGTTAATGGGCAGGTATTGGAGGGAAATCCATAGCCATTTTATTAATGGATTACTCGTATGAGAGCTTACAAACTGTCATGGGTTTTTTACAACTTTGAGGCGTATGACTCACAAAAGGAGGTTATACACATTTTTGAGGCATGACATGAAGCTAGAGAAGAAAGCAAAATGATAGATTAATAAGTCTCTTAACTGTATGCAGAATAGCTGTTACATGGACCCTTTTGCAAGTGCAGAAAAGGTAGCTTATCCACAGGCTAAAACTGTCAATAAGTAAAACATCAAGTCTGTGTAGATCAAGACAGAAACTATCGTCCTGTAAATCCAAATTTAATTTTGGAGACTGATGGAGTTTCTGCTTGAGCTGAGTAAGAAGGGACAAATTGCAAAATCCCAAGAGCTAGGTACTTAGGGGTCCACATGACAACACAGACAGGTCAGCCAAAAGTGTTATATTGAACCCTCCATGGTCTCCACTTGGTGATCGCGATGCCTTCGCGTTCTCTGCCAGAATGGAGT
>JBCJKH010073217.1:0-10401 GCA_039877255.1 Loriculus beryllinus | reverse complement strand
GAGAATTCTCTAAGACTATAAAAGGATCCCAACCCTATCAAAGGGGTTGGAACTAAATGACCTTTAAAGTCCCTTCTAACCAAAACCATTCTGTGATTCTATGATTCACTGGGTCATGAGAACTCCAGAAAGCTCTAGGTTTCTGGAAGGTTGTAACAAATGGCAAATCTCCCCAAGAAGTTGAATTTTCATCTTGTATAACACTAATTTTCACTTTCATGTCCATACCACCAGCTCTGCCTATATTCATCCCTTTCCCACATCAGCTGTTTTGTCAACAGGCAGTTTAGACAAAGAGAGCAAGGGACCTACCCAAGATCACCCTGCTCTCATTTTCAAGGCTTTCTTTGCAACCATAACAGACACAGCCAAGTTTTTATTTGTTATCTTGATGCTCAAGGTTGCTTTTTGTTGTTCAAGGTTTCTTTGAGGTTCCATTAGCACAGTTTACATAGCACCATCAGCATCAAGTCACATCTGTCTGATGTCAGAGAGATACCATTAAACTAAACAGCCTAGCAGAAAAGGTTGCGTGTGTTTTGAAAAGTGAGCAGGTGTGTATGGGGAGCACTAGTTACTTAGAGTAGCTAATTTACCACCTGATTCAAGTCAAGGAACAAAAAGGTCACATAAACGAGAAAGTGCTCCATCTGTTTTTATTATTCTCCAAGTCCAGTGCTGTGCTTTGTCGTGTTAAGTTATATGCAGCAAACCCCTGATAAAGGAGATAAAACAATTCATTTGCCATTTGAGGCAGACTGTTTTTGTTGTAAACAGTTTGATGGGCTGACACTGACTGTTTCCCTGAATTTAAATCTTACAGGCACCCTGAGGTTTTCTCACCGTGACTCAATTACTAAACCTGAATTTTAAGTAGAATCTTTTTTATGTGACAGTTGCCATTGAACGGTGTCATGGGGAGGAGCGAGAGTTGTGAAATGTCAAGTTGTCCCTAGGAAAGGCTCTGAAAGACAGGTAAAGCGGGACCGCAGATGCTTTCCAAGTAAGCACCAGCTGGAGACCTGCCACAGCCAGGAGGTGCCCACAGAAGCAGATCTCCTCTGTGCTGGCTTGTCTCTTCCTCCTTCCTAGATTTTCTCTTTTGGAAAATGTTTGAAGTTCACATAAATTATTCTTTGTGTAAAGTCCGATTAACCCTCAGTTCAAAGGGGCATGATTGAGTAAATATCATAGAATCATGTCAGAATGGTTTGGTTTGGGAGGGACACTAAAAGCCATCCAGTTCCAACCCGCTGCCATGGGCAGGGACACCTTCCACTAGACCAGACTGCTCAAAGCCCCCTTCAACCTGACATTGAACACTTCCAGAGATGAGGGAGCCACGACTTCCATGGGCAACATAAGTGGATGATGAGACACTGGAATGATGAGCTCCAGTGATAGCATGCCCATGTCTGACTGTCCTTTCCCTTCAGTGCATCTGGAGTTAACAATTTACACCTGGACACTTATAGTTGCCAGTTATTAATAATATTCATCTCCCAGAAATGCCTTTTTTGTCTGGTTTCTCCCCTCACTCTCCACAGCCTTGCTGATGGTCTGTCATCCTCTTCTGTGATGGAAGTTGCTACCGTGACTGCAGTTTTCAACCTGTAAGACCCTGTCACACACTGCCCTAATACATACTTCATCTCTCTTATCTCTGGCTGTGACATATAAGCCCGCTCCGTCTGAGTTCAGAGTGGTGCATTTTAAACAATCTCTGGAACCAGTTGTTCACCCTTGCTTATTTTTGAGATTTGTTTTGGTCTAAATCCATCATGTCTTATGCATTCTTTACTGAGCACTCATTCCTTTCTTCACATCCGTACCATTTCCGCAGTGATCCTTCTGGCCTTTAAAATACATTTCCCTGTGTAGTTTGCTATGACAGCTTTCTTCTCCAGTTCTGTTCTCTCATACTGAAAGCTGTTTTATTTCACTGACCCCCATGGAAATTGTTTTGAGTGCTCAGTGTCTTCCATAACCACTGCATTGCATTCACTGTTATGTAAACATGAACCTAAGGCAGAGGGGTCTTTCTAAAGTGAAGCTATAAACTTTATTTAGGCTACAAGTGCTGTGTGATTAAACACACTAAAGTTCTACAGAGTTTTATTTTGGGGAAAGCTGAGATTTGATCCCCATAACTTTGTTGATGTACTGGTCTCACTGAGCTGTAGGAAGGACCTTTACTTTTGCTTTGCAGAAAGCACATTTTGCTCCTGTGTGGATTTCCCACTGTCAGCAGCCAAGTCCCCTCTGCTCCCACTTCTCGGAACCTTTACGCACCCTTTCTCCACAGCTTTTAGTTGCAGTTCCTTCTCTTGTATTGATGCAGCCATTTCCTTTCTGAGTTTAACAAAGTAATCTTGAAGATGGTAGATGTTCATGTTATATATTCTTATAGGTCTCCATATAGCAGATTAACACCTGTCAAGTCTCTCAGAAGGTAACACTCATTTCAGATAATTGGCAAGGATTTATATTTAAAGGTGGCTTGCTACTGATTTGGATGTGTTTTGAATAGAGCTCTCAGATACAAAGTGATCATCCCACTGGATACTGCATGGAGAGGAGTCCCGGTATCTACTTTACCAAGGTTAAAGTTTCATGAAGTCTGTAACCTTTTGATTTTGACCCAGCTACTGTATTTATAGTATGTAACAGTACCGTAAAACTCTCTATTTATTTTGATCCAAAGAGATAACAAATGTCCTCAAAAAATATTTCAAAATAATGGAATTGGTTACAAAAACCTTGATGTTGGTATGTAGTCCGTGAATATGCATGCACCTCTTTGTCATTATGCTGTGAAGTTTAAGTAAATGTTATAGCTTCTTATTAGACAGCTTTTTCTTTCTCAGATTAATACCATAGATAATGTAGGTGTATATATATTTAAAATTGGCAGGACATTTATTTCTCTTTCCAGTGGCAGAAATCCATTAGAAGTAAGCAAATTCTTTACTCTTATCAGGGTGCTTTCTGTTGTCTGCTTTTAGAGATAAAGCTTCACTATTTTATCATGGCACACCTGTGCTTTGCTAGCAGTGTTAAAGGGAGATTGTACTGCATAACGAAGTTACAGTTGGCCGCAATGATTGGAAATTCATTTGAAACCCGTGTTGCGTGATAGCTTTTGGTTCATGTTTTCTTTTATGCTTTTCCTTCACACATTTGTAAAGTAGCCACAGTTTTCTGAGAGTTTCAGCTTTTATGACTTTGTCACAAATACAGTGGAGGTCAAGAGGGGTTGTGCTCAGCAGTGAGTCACACAGCGACTGTGCTGCTAATTAGTGAACACTGTGCTGAAGTCGCTGCTACTGCAGCCCCTTGAAACTGCTCTTTTAATCTGGGATAAACCCATTAGACTTCCAACACTCAGAGATTTCCCCCATAGTCCTACAGTCAATTTGCTTTCCTTATTTTACCAAGTGAATGTGATCTTCTTTTCAAATCCACTGAGAGATGCTACCCTCTGCTAAATTGCTTCCCTCTGTCTATCTGCTGTTCAGATGCCTTACCGTGCCATAAAGGGTACAATAAAATGACTTTCAAGATGAAATATTTGTGCACAGGCAGGGTGCAAGGGTCATCAGAGAGCAGAAGAAAGAAATGACATTTGTAGAGGGGAAAAGAACCAGCACAGAGCGAGGACTTTCTTTCTAACATCCAGAAGACCTACAGAATTGTCCAGAGGTCTGTGTAATCGGAATGATTTGCACAGTAGTTGTACGTTTATTTCCACTTAGCTTCTGGCATTGTCTAGTGTCATCATTCACCAGGGAGTTTATGAGCATCAGTCAATTGTGTCATTTTGTGTTAGGAAAAAAGCTGAACTTTGTAGCAATTCCTCATGCAATGCCCAACTAAAGAAAACTCTAAATCAAAACTAACTAGTGAAGAAGCTCTGAGAGTGCAGGAATAATCCTGGAGTACAGGACTCTTGCAACACAAGAAGTTGTGGTGCATGCTTGAAGGTGGACATGTCAAGTAGGTGGGAAATGGTAAAGCATGTAGTGGTCTGTCAGCTCTAGGAAAACAAGGCTGAGAGGTGTCAGCTGGAATAAAAGAAGGGTTAGGAGGAAAGGTCTGAGACCTCAGAATAAGGAGAATATTGGGGCTCGGAGAAGGTGGTATGCAACTGAGACAGGGAAGGCCATGTACAGGGTGTTTACAGCCAGAGATCCCAACAGCCATTCTGGGTGAGTGTAGGCTGCAGAGCAGTGTGACCATGATGTCCTGTGAAATCTCTGGTCCTCACCAGTAGCAATTGTCCTCTCCACTGACTGTCTTGGACTAGAGAAAGAGGAATATGTTCTTTTTTTTCTTTGCTGTTTTTGAATTTACAGATAACTTGATGATTACATTTGACACGGATGAGTTATTTTTAGCTCTTAATGAATTACCTAATTTGGTAGTTATCAACAGTTAACAAATTTCATTCTGTAGCTGCAAAACCCTCAGAAGCCCTTCAGGAAATAAATTCCTCCAAGAATATGAACTGCAGACTTACTGAAAGAAATAATTACACACTAAGCTAATAATTGGCTTTGGCCGGTGTTTGAAAAATTATGTCTAGACTATTAGTTGAAGAGAGTGATGGCTTGCAAGGCATTGCAGTGCAAAAATCTCCTAAGTGTGGTGTGGTCCTGTCTTGTGTCTGCAGCTGTGAGCTATCTTTTGGTGCAGGCTGTAGCAGAATAAGGCCATGAGCAGACTGCTCAGGTGATGTATATTGACATTGGCTACTTTTACTTAGACAGTTGATTTCCACGTCTTTCCTTCTCAGAGCGATTTATTGTCAGCTACAATGACTTCCCAGGTGATTAAACTCCAGAATTCCCGAACCACTTTTAGATCACTTATTTGGAATGCAAATAGAGAACCAGCTAAACCACTGACAGTTTGAGAGCTGCATCTGTATGGCAATCACAAAAATGAGGCATGTATCTTAGCAGTGTAGCACATCTTAGCTCCATTAGGATAACTGTGGAGAACCATCAAGGAGCTTCTGGCATGTTTTATTCCCTATCAGTTGTCCTCCCATATCTGTCTACTTCAGAAACTCTAGGGGACTGTTCCCAATTCATGCAACCCTAAAGTCACCGGGCATCTAATGTCTACCATCCCTTCTCCACCTGCCTCTTTCCTTCTCACTTGCCTCCTGCAGTTCACTGACTCTTGGGCAATCAGTCATGGTCCTTGTTTAATCTTCTTCACTTGTGAACTTGCCCAGTTTCTTCTTCTCATGTCTCTGACACACTTTATAGAATCATTCCTCAGTTTCTCTCTTTTTTAGGAGCCGCTAGTTTTCTAAACTGTTATCAGTAACCTTTAGTTTGATAGTCTCTTCAGCTTTCCTTTTGATTTTTATTCCCATTCTTTATTCCTTTGCTTTCCTACATACTTTTCCCCCAGACCTCTTCTTTCCATTATCCTACTGTTTGTGCATGAACCTCTAGCCCTTGGATCTGCAGAGGCAGGAGGAAGGTGGAGCTGTGACTGGCCTGCAGCACCTGGTAGCATGGGGTACACGATTTTCAAGTGAATTGAGATTTTTCCCTGTTTCTGCCTTGCACTGAATTTTGTAATCTTGGGCCTCTGAAGACTTGGAAGATTACCTGAAGTTTTTGAATGACTGACAGCAAAACAAATAAATGGGCAATTTTGGTGTTTAGTAGGAGACCTTGCTTCACTTGATCTGTGAGAGGAAAAGTTCACATATATAATAAACTGCCTCTGTTCAGAATTGATCCTCAAAAGGTTTTACTCCAAGTAACTAAGATCCATAAGTCAATTTTCAAGCCCCTTATCACAGGTGGTGTATGGAATATGAAAGAAACAAGTCATTGTGGTATTTCTCTTTTATTTTTAAGAGCATAATAAAAAGATTTATGGCGTTTGTGGTCAATAGGAGAAAACTTCAAGGCTATTTAATTTGTCAGAGCACTAAAGAATGTCAGTAAAGTCACAGCATGTGCTCTGGCATAGCAGTGTCCAAGTGCTTATCCCTGTAATGGAAAAGAACAAATGTTAATGTGTTGGTATCTCAATTCCAAATTATAATTGCAGTTCTATGTAATATAGCCTAACTGGCAGGTGAGAAATAAATGCTTTAGAGCTGTGTTACTTCATGCATGAAGATTTAGAAAACTGGTCTGTGAGCACCATTGTGAGTTGTCAGGAGCCAGAACATGGGGAAGACAAAGTATGTGAGCAGGCTGAGGCAAAGATCAGCTCTGTTTGAAGAGATGTGCTGTAACGGAAAATCACAGAAGTCCCTCTTAGCCAGTTCAAACAAATACTATCTTGTTTTACACTCCAGTGCCTTCAATTGCCTAAGAGAACAGCATTTTTTAACATCTAATTTGAATCATCTGACCTACTGTTGTGCAGCTTTATGTAGTTTTACTGAGCAAAAAATTAAGTAATCAGCAATGTTTCAAGCAGGTGGTGTGGTACCACGTGATTAAGTTTGGTATGATAATGTTCCCTTTTCCCAATATCTGATTTTCAGCTTGAATCCACGATAAAACCTGTGAGATATTAAATTGATGGAAAGCTTCAATATCTAAAAACTCTCATCTTGAACTACTGAGTGTACATTTCTTCAGTCTCCTGTAGTATGTTATGGGACAAGTGCCCTTGTGTTTTTCAGCTGCAAAGCCTGAAATATATATGTACAGGTTTCTCCAACAAATATAGCAATCTGATGGTGGTTGCTTAAATTTTAATGCACAGTTTATGATACACAAGAGGATTCTTCTCCTTTAGCCTCAAAGCCATTTGTGCCTGTCAAATTGTACATCCCAGTGACACAAATGAATGGTAGACCAAGTTCAGCTCCCTGGAAAGAGACCCTGCAAGTCATGACGTATCTGAATCCTTAATGACTTATTTAATAACAAGGAGATAATTTGGTTGGTAGGGGGTGTTTCTATCACTGACAAAGGGAAAACAACTCTCACAGGCCATAAAGCAGGAAAAGAAATCAGGTAAAAGTTAATGAAAAAATTAAAATATTTTCCATCTTCCACTGCAACTTTTTAAAGGAAGCAACACTTTTTTTCATGGGTTTCTTTTGACTGAAAATGTTCCTTAAATTGTAGTTGTTAAAATGACATATTACAAGGATGAAGTGCTTGTAAAGAAATGTGAGCCTAAAGAGGTGCATGGGAGGCAGGAACACAGAAAGGAGGAATAAATTGCCCTATTCATTACTTTTCTTGACACTTTTTTCCATTTCCCATCCTAATTGTCATTTGTGAAATACAGTTATCCTGTGTTGACGGCTCTATGCAGGAGCTCTTCAAGGAAGTCTTCACCTCTCCAGGAGAACATAGAATGAGCATTTACCTTCTGAGTCCATGTTTAACTATGGATATTTGAAGTACAGAGATCACCAGCTTCATATAGGTCCTGGTGTTGCAGCAGAAATGCAGGTAATTGCTAGTATCTCCATGTAATAATTTCATGGGTTTGATAATAAGGTTTGCTGATTCTCCATCTTTTATAGGAGGTATAGCAAAAAGACACAAAATCTCTCACTGGAGTTATGATACAGAGATTCCAAAATAAGCATGTTCCATTTCTAAGTCTAATCCTAGTACAGAGGTTGGGAAAAATGAAAAATCAGCAGTGTGTTTGCATGTGAATTCATTGGAAAGGTGAACTCCTAAAAAGGCTTTGGGAAACTCAGAACAATCATGATTTTTTGCTTTGGTTTCTAATACATTTACATGAAAGTAGTCAGGTCATGTGGTCTCGGAGACAACAGTCACCAGCACAGGCACACATAGACCAGTTCTTGCATGTGTGTTTTGCTGTTTAGTTCTTCTCATGCAGACAATACCAACAGGGACTATAATAGTCAGGTTCAGAAAGGTGTTAAAGCATGCTGCATTTCAAATATAAAAGTAGCCATTGGTAGTGCCATGCTTCCTCTCCCATGTGCCCAGGGTGTTCAGTGCAAGAAAGTCTTTCTCAACAATGTACAGTGTGAGACATTAAAAAATCATCCAAAACTGGGCAGTGATGTTACATGTTCAGTAAATTTCTCATATCCTGTGTAAGATTTTCTTCTGGCTCTGGTCACACCACTGGTGACAAAAATGTCCTACAGGTTGTTGCTAGATTCCCGCTGTCAGTCTGATTTTCCAAGGAAGAAAGGCTGCTTTTGCTGACCTTTTCACAGGGATTTCAGTGGAAAGCATGGTGGTTCTGAATCAAAATGGTATAACCTGGGCATGTAGCACACTATAGCATTGCAGGATTTCTCCGCATGGAGTTGAACTGAATGCCAACAATGTCTTCAAATGAATTTTGGCCCAAGTGTTACCCCTGTGTTTCTAGGAAGGGGACAGGGACATGAAGGACACTAGTTGCAGCCTTGCTGGTCAGATGAGAATATCCAAGAGAACATGCATTCATTGTTCATGGCTTTATTGTTTGTGAAGGCAGGACAGCAGAGCTGGGTTTGTCACATAATTGTGGTATTATTTTGGTTTGAGATCTGGGTCTGTATGAATGGGAACTGGTTCATTCTGGTGAAGATTTGCAGCTGGTCCTTTTAATGAATCGAAAAAATGCAAAGCAGAAGCCACCTTCAACCTCTGAGCATCCCCTTTGTTCATTCTGGCATTCTGCGAAGCAACAGGTTTTTTGCCTTTTATGCAAAACTCTAGATCTAGGACTCATAAAAACTCTAGATGCTGTTCTGCAGTCACCTGTCAAGAGTAGTATCTGATTAGCCTACACTACCTTGAAAGTTTCATTTAAGTTAAACAGCTCCTATCAAGTACAGTCTGACATTTACTCTGTAACCATGATGATTTCCAGAGTTTTAGCATTTTGGTTTTGGTTTCCTATTATTTTGTTCAATGCCCCATTCATCAACAGCCTGTGAGTTTTGCCAGAGATACCCCACCCCTCAGTCACCAGGATTAGAATTACATGTTACAGGGAAAAATCTCTCTTGATGGCAGATGGTGATAAATGGTGCCCTGAAATGTGACTGGTGACTGATGGTTGGAGAATTTCAAGGCCAGGTTGGACAGAACCTTTGGTGGCATGGTTTAGTGTGGGATGTCCCTGCCCATGGCAGGGGTGTTGGAACTAGATGATCCTAAGGTCCTTTCCAACCCTAACTATTCTATGATTCTATGATTCTATGATTCTATGATTCTATGACTTGGAAATTATATACGAATGGGCTGGAAATCACCTGTCCCTCAAAAAAAACCCAAACAACAAAAGAAAACAAAAGAACAGCTATCCTGCAATGACCCAGCAGCAAGTTCGTGTAGTGTATGAAGAAACTTTTCCTGTTATGTCCTGAATTTGATGACATTTTGTTTTATCAAAAGGTCCTCTGCTTTGTACCAGGGTGCGGGATTAATAGGGATTAAAAGGAAACTTATCTGTATTCAGGAAAGGGGTAATGAGTTCACTAATTGTCTTGATCCTGTGCCTCTGAGAAGAGGTCAGCTTCTTTCCTGTTTGTCATTTCTCCTCACCTTTGCTACAACATGTTCAATAATGACAGTGAGAGTGAGGGAATTACAGGACTCCAGCCCCATTAGTGTGCAGCTGCCCTCACTCCTGCTTGCCTGTGGATCTCAGTCCCTTTAGGAGACATTTCTTCTTGGTAGGACTCATAAAAGGTCCCCACCTGGCTATTTTCAATGGAGTACTCTGCTGCAGGAATGGTTCTGCCTTTGCTTACAATGAAGTAACTCAGTGAGGCTACTGACATTGCAAAAAGCTGAGGATGAAGCTGGAAGATACTGATGAAGTCCCTGTGGTCATTAGGCCACAGGCCATCAAGGTGTGGAGCAGGGATGGAGGGTCATGGAGGGGACCACCATCACAGCAGCTGCAGCTGTGCTGGCTGTACAGGGGCTGCTGTGCTGAGCTTTGGCTGTCTGAGCTTCAGCTATGCTGAGCTTCAGCTGTGCTGCAGCCACCGCACCTGAGCTGGTTATTCTCAGCTCCTGTTCCCTGGGCAGGAGGCAGGTACCTTTGGAGCACAGTTCATCTGAGCATGTAAGGACGCCTGTGTGAGGATGGGGAGCATCACACCATGGTGCTCAGTGTCACTGGCAGCTTGATTTCTCCTGACTATAAAATACTTTATCCCATAGCACCCATAGAACCCTTACTAATCACTGGAGGGGAATTGGCATTTTAGAGATGCAGTTGTCCTCCTGCAGTGAAAGTCTCATACAGATCACCTGAATTTTGTGCCTTTAAATGCAAAGAGGCCTCAGGTGTAGACTTGTGGAATAATAGAATGGTTTGGGTTGGAAAGGACCTTAAAGCTCATATAGTTTCAATCCATGGACATGGGCAGGGACACCTTCCACTAGACCAGGTTGCTCCAAGCCCCATCCAACC
>JBCJKH010073210.1:7242-20588 GCA_039877255.1 Loriculus beryllinus | reverse complement strand
TGGGAAAGTAATTGTTAAAGATCAGAATTATGAGACACTAGTAGGTTTCTTCTAGGACACAGAGTTAAAAGTAATGATCCATTAAACTACTTGTACCGTCACACTGCTTCCTATCAGTGCGGCATACTGATATTAAATACGAAAAATTCTAATATTTTTACACTCTGTCTCTGGTATCACAACAGTGGCACAGCTGGCATCTCTCCTTCTCTGGCAAGTCTTTTCTTTATTGTGTAATATACTGTTATATTATCTCTTATGGTATACATGGACCTTGGAGTATTAGGTGCCAATAAACTAAGATTTACTGTCTATCCTTGGGAGCAAACTAACACTTTCAAGTCATTCCTCATCCTGAGCTTACGCATTCTCCCTGCCTTTCCCCTGTCAATATGTCTAACACCATCTCTGGCACACTGCCAGAATCCTTACTTCGACCCTGCCTACACTAAAATCTTTATTCATACTTTCATAATTTCCCTCTGCAATACTGCAAATCTCTCCTCTCAGTCATCAAACTCTGCAGTCGAAATAGCTAGGGACTGTCAGGATGCCATAGTAAGACTGCTGTCACTCAAAGACAGAAGACTGTCTTTTGCCCGATTGTCACAGGCACCTCCAAAAAACTTAAAAACTTAACTGAGATCTGTAGGTTCCAGAATTCTCCATGCTCCCCTTCTAGTCTGCCAAGCTGATGTTTAGCCCCAGTCTCCTAAGACAATACTGCAGTCTCTTTTGAATGTTGGCATTTGTTTCTTAAGCACTTTCTGTATTAAGTCATTGCTTCTGGGCTTCCTTAACTGCTTCTGAACTCTCTGCCCCTCTCTGAACCATTCCTTGTCATTAAGAGCCCAACCAAAGGCTTCCTTCCTCTTCACATTAGCCTAAAGCTTTTACCCCTCCATTCTTACCTCAACTGATGTCAACTTTATTGCCTTTATATGTTAATTTATTCTTACTTCACCTCTGTACGTTATTATACAAAAACTGAATAGAGTTATATAATATAAACCACTTTATGGTTCTTCACAGAACAGAATAATAGAAGCATAGTAGTACATTTTGGTAGCAGCTATATTGCTGGCACACAATACACTTTAGCAGTACTGAAGAAGAAACCAACCCACAATCCAATCTCCCCAGTTGAAACATACAAAGTGACAAGTTTCTGTACAGTTCATAAGGAGCTCAGATAACACAGGGGCATAAGGCAACTGAGATTCATCTCCCAAGAGATGAATTAGGAAGATGTTCAAAGTAGGAAAGCTGGGGAGAAAAGTGTTCCTCAGGTGTAAAGAAACATTTTTTGCAGGTCTAGCATAAGACTGCATGATAACAGCAGACCAGACAAAAGAAGACAGGAAAAGGCTAAATATTACTTCTGGAAGTTCAGTCCCTCCTCTCACAAAAATCTGTAGAGGAGCTGCAAACCTAATCATCAGGCCAGAGTTGTAACCAGTTACGACCCATCAAAACAACCACAACAAAAAGCCCAACAAACAAACAAACAAAAGAAATTCATTAAAGAAGCATACATCTTGAAATATACACAAAATGCAAGCACTGATTTAATTCTCTCTTATTTGAGTATTTACTTGTTCCACAAGAATAGTGTCTTTCCTTGAAGATCCATTTACCCTGTTTGCAGAAAGAAAGCTTTGCTTGATGTATAATGGAGAAACTAAGGCACGAGTAAAGCAGCTGCAAAGCTACATGCACACAGGCATTAATTTACAGCGCTTGCAGAGGTCAAGTCCAGCATCTGCAAAGGTAGGTGGCTCAGCAAGAAGAAGAACAAATAGTATGAGGTGGGCAGTGCATTTCAGCTCACCAGACCTCCACTAAGGTTGCTGAGATCTATTGTGGCAGCAAAATCAGTGCCTCAGTGTTCACGGCCTAGGTAAGTCACAATGCAACTGCTATATCCTGTTTTGGATCTGAAATACACAAGCAGTATAATTCTATATAGTCATTATTATCTACCTGTACCTTAATATATATTTTTTATCAGTTTTTCCAGTCAATTATGTCAGTTTATCTAACATCATGCCAGAGACACTGCACAGAGAACCCTTCCCATAAAGCTGCAAGTGGAAACATTATGCAGTTTTCGTAATAAAAACAACTGCTGGAATGAACAGAAAACTGTCTAAAATAACTGAAGATTTGGCACTTATTACTCCTCTGGGGTTAATTAGTTTCCAGATTAGTTAGTTTCTTTCTGGTTTCTGAGTGCATCCCTTCTTCTGTCAGACCTTGTAACCACCTCAGCATGGAAAACCACAACTTGCTGACTGCTACAATGCATCTTGAGCATATAAGTACGCTTAGAGTTACTGTGCTTTAGCATAGCTAATTGCCTCTCTGTGTAACTATAACCAGTGGTAATAATGGCCATACAGATTTTTAAAAAACAGATTATTGCTTATTTGTCCTTAAACCAAAGTAATGTATATATAACAGTATGTATATTCAGAAAAACAGATTTTTAAGTTACTTAAACATCCAGCTTATCTCAAATCTTCCCATCCTGACAGCAGCCCAGAAGCTAATTGCCTTGAACAGTGAACCCTTCCCCCACCCAAACATCTATTACAAAACACTGTCTTTTAGCTATTCGCTATGGAAAAGCAACTTCAATTGAGCAACTCTCTTGTTTTTTTCTTGCCCTTCAACTAAATTAAGGCATTGGAGTAACTATCTCAATCATGAGATCCACCAGCTACATAAAAAAAAAATAAACTGTAGTAGTTCCACATCAGTTACGAGGGTTTGGCTTTTTCTAAAAGTAGGACTGCAATTTAATTTTTTCATAGTAACACAGATCAAGGAGAGTTAGAAAATAATTTAAAATGCCTGCGTAGCAAATGAAGATTTTAAACAGAAAAAAAAAAAATATATATATGTGCTTAGTTACATGGTGGTTTATACGACGGAACAATACTGACAATGACCACAAGAAATTACTAATTTAAAAAATACTTAATGTCTTCAGATAACTCATTTTAATGACTTACACAAGGCTAACTCACCTGATGTCTTTAACAGCCAAATCTTCTGCTAAATGTAGGTTAGACACTTCTGTTATCCGATGCCTACACATTTCTGGCTCTATTTAATGTTTTACAAATTATTTTTTTTTTTTAGTATTATATGGAATATTATAATACCTACACAGTTGCAGGTAGGCCAAAGCATGATGTTGTTAACAATAACAATCATCATTAAGATTAAGCTATGGATGAGTAAAACAAGTAAAACTTCCAGACTGTAAGGATCATAAGATTCTTCAAATAAGCCACTGAAATACATATACCATTGGGTTGCAATGCAGCAGCAAACCAAAACATTTTGTGTCATATTTAGGAAAGTATGTGAAAAGTAAGCTGTCCAATGAAAAATCTATAGGAGAGTGTGATATAAAAATCTTCCATACTAAAAAGACTAAGGAATAACCAGATTATCATCCTTATACTCCTTAAAAATGCCAGGCAAAAACTGAAGAGTCAGGGTGCTAATTTCCATTCAAGATATGGCCAAAATACTGGCAAAATACTAGCCCCATGCTAGCACACTGACTTGATGTCTGATGCAGTTAAAAAAGTGATCCAGCTACTTAGTCACCAACTGCTCTGGTCGACACCATGAGGTTTTTCTTGGAGACCTTCCAATAGTGCACCAAACAACCCTATCCTGTTTATCTTGAGACCTGACCAACAAGAAACATAAATTCTTACAAAACTCATGTTTCAAGCAAGAAAATGACACATAAAAATGAAGCACGAATAGTTAAGTATTGAACTAAAATGAATTGTTTCATTTACTAATACAGATACTACAGAGTTACAATATTTAAATCTCACAGTGCTAAATTAAGAAAAAAAAAAAAGATTATTTTCCAGTGCTTGCAAACATTCTAATATATAAAATATATGACATTATTATTTAATTGCATAAATTTTATTTGCTTTGGAGTAACTTGATAACATATTTCTTCTAAAACCCCGCATACTCTAAAACAGCTCTTTATTTTAAAAGAATCATTAGGCTAAACTCATCAATTCTAAAACATTTTTAGTTTTTAGTAAAGAAAACAATTGTAAACAGAGAGCTTTTGTAAGGTAGATAGCTATTACAAAGTTCACTTAGAAAATCAATATAGCATTTTAGCTGGAATTTGCTCATTAAACACCCACAGCTCTAATGCAAATTATGATGGAATGAATAAAGCAAATACATATGCTTCTTTCTTTTTATTAAATGTAAAATCTACTGTTAATTGCATCTGGTATGTCATATAAACTTTTCTCCTTAACTATTAAATGGAAGCTTTTACAAAAGTCATTAGAGATTCTCTTTCTTTGACTTGTATAAATTTCAATATTTGTTCAGTAAAGGTTCACAGCAGTTAAATTACATTAACAAATATTATTAGCTACTATGTGAGCCAACTAAGTAAAATACTTATATTGCAGGTAAAACAAATCAATGGATGTTTACAATAATATTTGGATATGTCCATTTTTAAACAAGCTTATCAAATATCATGTAATTCTTAGTCAAATGAGAGAGACTCAAAGTAGATTTTTTCTTCCCAAATACTCAAATTTGTTTAGTAAGCTAATTGTTTTCTAATATGGGCAAAAGTAAATATGAAGAAGATGAACCATACAGACTATGAGTTTACTGAGTCAAAGCAGTGTACATATTTTCTTAGTTGAACCTGATTCTTTTGGCAAACCTATCTTTTATACCTTTTAAACTACCTTAAAATACAGAGGTAGTGAGAAGGTGCATTGGAAATCATTCTAGTTTAAACAGCAGTTCATGATTTTCCAAACGAAAACTTTGAGGGAAGGGAGGAAAGCGCAGTTCCCAGGAAAAAAGTCTGTTTGCTGATTTCCTAGAGGTCATCTGTGCAAATAAAAAAACTGAATAGCAGAGGCAAGAAAAAAGTAATAGTTAGGACTGTAATTACTTCATGTTACTCATTAAAAAATGTAAAATCCAGAATACAGACCAGACCTTATAAGGAAAAGATGAGGTCATTACCCACACTGCTATCTCAGCAGATAGAGTATACGTAATAGTAATAATTAGCTTTCAAGATAAATCAGTTTTACTGAAGTAATAACAATATTTTGGACTTTGCAAGGTGTTTGAAATTAATAAATGTGATGAAACACTGCTTTTGATTTTAGACTATGTGGAAAAAAGTGATGTAAGGAAATTGTACAATTAAAATTTTGCTTATTGTTTTTGTAACAAGCACTAGTTACAGTCATCAGTTACTTCAAAGCAAAAGACATGGCGAGAAAGTTTTTCTATTAATAACAATGTATTGTTGCAGAAGGTCAAGGTTTTGCAGTTTAAAATTTAGTGTTTAAGATCAGTGCTTACTGAACAATGAATGACTTGGTATTTTCTTTGGCATTGATTCTGGTACAGTCAAAGTAATTTTACTACTTACACCATTACAGCAACAGGAAATACAAATGAGATAATACATTCTTACAAAAATCTCATATACTCAAGAACTGACTGAATAATAATAAAAATATTTTGGATGTGTGATTCAACTTCAGTTTCATACTGATATTTAGCTCTAACACAGGACTGAATTTTGACCTCATGAGAATAAGGAGGCAAAGAATATTTTCTGTTTTCTGCCTTTTGGAGGTGTGTATTAGTATTATTCTGAAGCAAAAGTAGAAACATGAAAGAACTTGCTTGGCCAAGTCATACTTAGAATTCAAGACTCCTGTAATGATCTTTTTGTTTAGCTTCCTCAGTTGCCTCCATGAAAAAATTGTCAGTTGAAATTTATCCTACAGAGTGGTTTAACTGAAGTTTTTTAGGGATTCTGTGTTTTTACTTTGGATTTCTGAGTAGCAGCTACATGGATGTTAGGAATTAGGGAAGTATATTGGGAAAAGAAGAGTAATGGCTACTTGCCTTTTGATTTTCAGCAGTTCTCCCATTCCTGTCCACCACTGCTACATTTCTGTCTGTCTAATCACAGTAGTACTTGGGAAACTATCCTTGCCATTTCTGGATTTTCACCATTTTTTAATTGTATTTAACCATATGAATATATGCTTGTTCTTCTTGCAGAAATACATACATGTATGCATTTGCTTAACCAGACATATTAGAAATCAAATTCCTCTGAGACTTCTTTCTCCTGGATTTAATGACTGTGCTCACAAATCTTAAATAAGAAGTCAAACTTATCATAGCCAAATAAACAAAAAAAGATTTAGTACACTGCTATGAAAGCCTTTAAAATGTGTCATTAATTGGTCTCTGTGTATACATGTTACAAAATGCAGATAATCCCTAGAAATGTTCAAAGCCTAAGGCCCTTATGCAGTTCTCATTCAAGTTAATGGCAAACCACTGCGAGCTCCCGGTCTTAAAAATAGTGCTTAAATGTTCTATTAGAAAACAGACAACTTAAGTTCCTAGCTCCCTATTTGAAAGGTACCATTCATTTACTTTCAGTTATGACCTATAACAGAAAAATAAAAGCAAAATAGTGATAAGAAGATCATAGGAAAACTACTTAAAGAGTTTTCACTGGTCTATACAAGGAGTTACAGGCAACAAGTCACTTACACCTAAATATGACTTCATAGATAAAACAATCTGAACAAACACTGATAGAACACAGTGACTTCTTTATTGCTTTGTGTTTGTTGTATCTATTTAGTGCATAGCATTCATCTGTTCCTACATTTCCAATGCTATAAACAGAGTGTCCTTAATAAAAGGCTAAAGTTGCTTAGTGGCAGCTCTGCATAGGGTTTTCTTTGTGTACTCAGATCCCAATTCAATTAAAAAAAAAAAAAGTGGGAAAGAATAGGAGAGACTATTATACACAGACCCCAAAGCAGTTCTTGTGAAAACCAATCCTTGTACAATACTTAAGCCTCTGTTTCTAGCACACTAAACACAGCTGACTTCAACATTCAAACCATAATGCTGTTAGAATTTTTTTAGTGAAAAATTTCTGATGCCTGAATATTTACTTTAGGAGGAAAAATATAAATGTTGTATTATAATCTGCAAGTTATAGTTTGACAGGTTAAGAAATAAGTTATTTGCAGACATTTTTATTCCTGAATAAACCCCAATTCTTTATGTTCCTCTAGCACTGTAGTGGGGAGGACAGAAGGGCCAGACTAATCATAAAAATATGTAGAAGATACTGGCTTGCTTTTTACATACAAGCTCCATCCATAAATAGCTTAGTAATTTACATTTTAACCTATACAAGCTCATTGTATACTTCAGAGAGCTTCACACAACTTTTTGACAATCAACAATTCTGAAAATCTGAAGGCAAAATACTGGTTCAAATTAAACTATTAAAAATTAAGCCAGTATGTTCTCAGTCACAACACCCCCATCTTGAGGGTGGTTTTTGTCATTTAGATGGATTGTCTACCTTCCAATACAGAGGATTCAAATCCTAATGCTATTTTCAAAAATTCTGTTATTTACCAGAAAATATTTTGAAAAAATACTCAGGAAACAGTTTTGCGCAATAAAGCATTAATAAGACACTCTCCCTAAGGACTATATAGACTATATACACGAATTATGCACAGAAAACTGAGTTACGAAATATATGCATTACCTACTTAAACTGTAAAATATCATTCATATTTTGGTTTATAAACACAAGGGTTGGGAACTACTGAGTTCTTTTGGCTAAAGCCCAATATTGGCCTTATTTCAGTTTAATTGGAAGAGGATCTTGAATTCATCTTCTCCATGAGATATCAGGAACCTGGATTTCTGTTTGTACCAAAGGTTAATAAGAAATGTGTCTGCAAAAGTCAAACAGCATTAAATACCAAAAACTGATTATTATTCTGCAGGAGTTGTTCTGTCATTCATAATCTCTCCATGCTCCAACCTTCCACAGCTAATCTTTAATGGATGACATGCAAGAAAGAAAAATAACATCTAAAAAGGGACTCTAAAGTGAGCTTTGAAGAAATGGAAAATACTTTTTCCCCTGTGCTAGAAGTTATTGCCACCCAAAATTTATTACTGGCAAGATTACTTATTTCCTCTTACTTTATGGGATATTAAATCAAACTAACTCTAAGCTAATAGCCACTTGGATATTTGTTTTCACTTGTGCTATTAAAACTATTGCATATGCATTCAGTAATTATTTTTCAGGTTAATTTAGGAAACTTCATATAGAATTCATGAACATTTCTGTGCCATATTTAAGAGTTCCTAATTACCACATATCTAAATTCTCAGCATTTTTGTAAAAACAGACCTGAAAAAAGAACTTAATTGTAGGTATATTGCTGCAGTTTCCAAGAGACTGAAAGCTTTATAACTTACACAGTATTAGAAGTCTCCTTTCCCCTTTTTCCACACTATATTTCCTATCATTACTCTGGTCTTTTAGAGAGCATCTAAAGAATACTAATACAACTTTCAAGCATTAAAGGTGCTGTGCAACACCTAACAGAACTAGCAGGCCTGGACTCAATTCACTTCTTCCTGCCAAGTTGACTCAGATTTAAGATGTACTAAATTTTGGTAACATTACTATTAGCTATTGAAAAAAACAATCCCTACCAAACATCCTCCTCACCCCCCCCCCAAAAAAAAACCCCAAAACAAACAAAACAAAAAACCACAAACAAACAAACAAGCCCCAAATTAAAATAGCCCTTGCTACAGAAAGATTTAAGGAGAAATATTTTTTATTATATTTTCCTTCAGAATTAGTCCTAATATTTACCACTATGAAAGCAATAAAAAGGTTCCAAGAGTCGAGGCTCTAATGCCAACAATGGTCTGTCTTGTTGCAGTAATGGTGCGAATTACTGTGAGAAGACATTTTTTCCAGTCTAGAAAGACTACCACTATGCTCTGCAATTCTCACTTGCATTCATCCAGCTCTTTCCTTTGAAAGTTCCTATAAAGCCCCTGTATAATTTTTCTGCTAGGAAAAAATTAACTCACTTATTATGTCCATCCAAAATGAGATCTGTTCTCTCTGCTACTTCCCCTCTCACAAAATCCATCCATTCCCTTTTCTGTTCAACATAAGAAAGGTATTCAGTCACACATTTCAAGATTTGTCTGTTCTTCACATCCAGTTCTCATGTGGTGTTCTCTTATTTCCTTACATTATCCTAGTCTCAGTTCTTTATGGTTTGCTCTTCCCTTTATATTCCTGATGTTGCCTCCACCTCCGTATTTCTTCTTTTCATGATGGCGAGGAAAACTAATGGTACCTTCTGATATTGGCTTATAAAGAGAGGAAATCCAACAGAAGAATAATAAAGAAACAGCAGGAACCTGTGGCAGCTATGACCACCAGAAACAATAGTCTCTAACACTTAAAGACCTGCAACCAATACCGTGAGTTTTCTAATTTTCCTTAGCCATAAGCTGCCTCACACAGATAGGGATCCAAGGAAGTTGATTTTCCAGAAAATTGATTTTCCAGGCTAGCAAAATTTAAAAATAATCCCCTTTTGAAAATAGGCTGTTTACTGCACACAATATTAAACTTTCATCATGTATAACTTTTTCTTATTCCCTCATGAAGCATTTCACAAACTTACACTTTTTCTCCTGACTTCTTCCTTTGAGCAAAGTAAAAATCATAAAGTGACAAACTTTGGGTTATTTTCTTCTGAAGACTGTTATAGCTTCATTTTAAAATGGTTTTTGTCTTCAGCTTTTCTGTTCTTTACCTAAGACTTGTTTAAGTAGAACTCATCAATAAGAGGGTTACATTTTAAAATAGAATTGTAATATTCCTCAAAGTAGGTAACATTTTTATGGTGCTCCTTTCAGATTTTTTTTTAAACAATACAATTTGTGGAGTGACTTTCTTATCATAAAGTCAGTACTAAGTAATAATAAAAATGCAAACACCCATATTTACAAGTTTCACTCTACCATGTGTTATACACTGCAGTAATTAAACATTAACTAGCAACATGAAATCAGAGCAGCATGTGTTCTCATTTCCTCAAAGGACATAACACAAGGAGAAAATGTTTCTTAAACCCACTGAATCTTCTTTATTAGGTTTTACTTGTCCACTGGAACTCTTCCTAAGGCTTTTATAAGAGACATACACACAGACCTCCACAAATTCAGTTTGGTTCACATCATCACTGATTTAAAAACATTTATCCAAACTTAGTAATGTTCTTAGAACTGTAAGACAGGAAGCAAAACCCCAATGAAATATTAACAATGCTTCCTTTTAGCAAACAGCGTAAGTAGTAAGGAGCCTCTTGCCCTCTCTCTCAGCATTTAAACGATTTCATACTTCATGAACTCGTAAAAGGAGGAAAAAAAGGTATTTCTTAAAGTTTATCATTATTGCACATTGTAGCTCTCATTAAAATCTGGTTTATTCTTCCTTTCAAAATGGTTTACCTATGTTAATTATTATATCCATATTCATGCCAAAGTATTTTAAGAGAATATTCTGCTTAGGACATAATTAGAAAGTTTATACTCTTGTGTAGGAAAAAAAATTTATTAACAAATATTTCAACTGTACCCATAAAAATTAAACTAAACATGTTTTTGACACACCTTTTGATACACATTTCTTTCCAGGTTTTAATGAGCAACAAACACCTAATAATGGAAAAATATTCTCTTTGATAAAGTATAGAGGTAAAACACCATTTAAATATTCAGGAATAAACACAGAACTTGGGATTCAACACAAACAATTTGAATTAGCTTTCAGTTGTCAGATATAACTGATAACCAGTGCAGATTTTTTTCCTTCTGAAAATAAAGCAAGCAGTTTATGTAAAATGGAATAAAATTATGCCTTTATTTCAATTTGTTTCATAATATGCATAGATTTACCATTTCTCCATCAAAGAAAATCTAGGAACTCTCTTCCATCTATAATATACACCGAATACTGTAGTCTCAGGGTTTGACATTAAGTGGAAATTCAGTCACCTGTTTTATTCAGCTGAAGAGTTTATTTTCTGCTTCACATTCCTGAAGATAGTTACTCTTCCATTCAGTACCGCCATTTTGAGGACAGGTATTAGGACTATTAATATTACGCTAAGTGTGCATGGTCTATAACGACACAATTTTACGTAGCTTACACTTTATGAACTTTATGATACGATGTATTTCTAAAAGCACTCCCACTAATTTATTTGAAACACTTTGAGAAAAACCTCAGTGAGATTTTCTTCCACTAGGTATGTTGTACACACAGTTACTTTTCAATAATAAAAATACTCAGCTCCATTACTTCAGAAATTTCCAAACCTGCAGAATACAAATTGTCACCATTCTTGTCTACCCAAAGAACAAATAACAACAAATATAAGCATACATTCATTTTTGAGTATAAACTTAAAACCCCATTAATTTTGAGAATATATATAAACTTCACTCACTGGACACATACCATCACCAGACAAAAATTCATTATAACTACCAAAAGAAGAGATTTTTCAAGAAAAGTGCAGGTCTCTAGTTGAGGTGAATGTGTGACTATCTCCATGTATGGGGAGGGGGTAGTATTGCTCTGAAGGAGCTAAAACAATAAGTGGTATTTGAACTGCTGGTTGAAAGGTAGAGGCACTGGTAATTATTATTTCCACTTGTTTGTTCAGGACCTTCCAACAAAACAAACAACCTTTTTGTGATTGGATTGACATGGTGTTAACAATGCATTTAATGCCCAAATCAGTATGAATACAGGTAAAGCTCCTGCTAATACCAGTACCAGGATGTTAAAGCCACCTATTTTCTAAGCAACTCTAAACAGCCATACATAAAAAAAAAAATCAAATCTTCCCTCCTTTAGCAAATAAAGCTAACATTCACCAGGCCACGTCATATAACAACCATGGGTACCGTATGACCCGTACAGCCATCTGTTAAATGCTTGCCTACTGTACCTGCAATCTTTTCTGCAATCTTAGCTTCTGTAGCTCTCTCTTGTAGTTCTAAGTCCAGTTTTATTGTCTTCAGCTCCTTGTCCTTTTCAGAAAGCTTATCTTCAAGCTGAATTGAACAAATGGACAGTAAGATTCTTACCTGTCTGAAACAGTCAACTAGCTCTTTTAACCACACCAAAACTTTAAATAACAGATTCGCACCCCCAAAATACGAACACTAAGCGATACAACAGCAATACTAAGCAATATAATATTCAGTTAATTATTTAAGGACAAACGTTAGAAGTATCTTTTTTATCATCTGCCCTATCTTGCTGCACAAGACAAGCAGCAATGTATGTACCAGTGTTTTCAATTGGGGTTCTCTTCTTCAGGTATCACCAGCTTGTTAAGGAAGTTCAGAATTAAATGGAACATAATGCAGATGGTATCTGCATAAATACCCTATTTCCAACCAATATACTGAGTACACCACAGCCTGAAGAGACTGTGCTGTAAAAGCCTAATTTTTCACGTGCCTTACAAGATAGAAAACAGGTATTTCACATGTTGAGGCTCTTGTTTTCAACTGTTAATTTGCTAAATCTGTTCTTGGATAGATATCTGAGCTTGCCATTGAATATTCCATGACACTTCATCGAAAGACTATAGACTTTTCTGTTATTTAGGCACATGCAACCACTACTAACACTAAAAACAGTGCAGTGTGCAAGTAGAATGGAATTTTCTTCTCCTCAACAAAAAGGAGGTTATCAGGGCACATTCATCATCTGGACCACAAGCTCCAGACTCTACTCATAAAATCCTGGCCTTGTTTTTTGGTCTTCCTTGGTTTTCATCTATGTTGCAAGAACCCACGTCACTGATTAAAAAGGTCAAAGAGTTGGATGAAAGATTTTTTAATTCCAGAGAAGCAGCTGTTAAACAGATACTAAGAATCCAAAATGACAGGAAAACTATTGATTGGTGCACTAAAATAAATAACAAAACTAAATTAGGAACAGTTTAAAATGTATGTTTTGTAAGACAACCATAAAAGAGCAAATACAGTGATCTGAATATCTCAATTGTACCTTTTTATTTTTTGCCCTCAGAGAGTCCAGTTCTTTCAAAAGGAATGCAGTTTCTGTTTTTCCACCTAAATCAGCAGCATTATTCCATGAGGATATAAATTCAGGGAGCATCCTGTTAGCCTTTTGTTCTACACTGCTATGTTTAGGAGGGAAAAAAAAAAAAAAAGAAAAATTATGCAAAACCTGTTCCTCCCTCCCCAAAACCAAAATAAACATAAATGAATTATCAAAACTTGTTAATTGCACATATAATAAGTAGACAGTAAAAGGGATGTCCTTCTATTACTTCTTAAATTCATAATTCTGAGAAAAATCTCTTTATCTGTAA
>JBCJKH010073205.1:0-11783 GCA_039877255.1 Loriculus beryllinus | reverse complement strand
AAGTTTATCTTAATTTTCTAAAAATTCTTATTCTACTTTTATTATAAAATTATATTCTTATTATAAAATTACTATAAAAATCAAAGAAATTATCTCTATTTTCTAAAAAATATTTCCAATTAGATGTATTTTTTGAAAAACATTTTATATTCTACACTAGATCTTGTTATTGAACAAATGGACAAACAAACAAGGCTTTGCATTAATTATGAATGATTTTTAGTTGATCCCATCAAGAATATGATTTAGAAGGGAGAGTAATTTCTATATTTCTATTCCTGTTAGGTGATTGGTAAAAAATAGAGGTTTTTAAACAGAAAGTATTTTTTTATAACTGGCTACTGCTATAAATGAACTTAAGTAATTATCTAATCTAATTACATTTGCAATACAACGGTAGTGTGTATTTCTGTTGATAACATAGTCTGTATATCTGCCTAACTAGAGGATGAATTTAGAATTGTGAGTCAATTTATCTTGCTTTGAGTTGATTTTGTTTCTTGAATTTTTACCCATCCTTAACAATGAGAAATATTTATTTTCTGTATTTTATTCATATGTTAAAGCTTACAATTCTAAAGTTAGAAACTTATATTCATATACAAAAACTTAAGGTTTAGTCTTCCAAGTCTGAAACTTTCGGCATGAGGGTTTCCCAATCACAAATGAAGATGGTGACAATGTTGAAAACTGAGCAGCTTGTTACTCCCACAAAGGTTTACCACGTGAAATATAAGAAGAGAAAGTCAGATTTTATAATCTGGCTCATTCACACACATTCATCAAACAGTAATAAATATGCTGATGCCTGTCCACATCAAACATATGAGCATATTGGGAATGTAGTAAGAGACATGTAAACAAACTTTTTCCTGGCTTTGCTTCAGACTTTGTCCTAAGCATGGTCTGATATAATGATAATTTGAGCAATACAAGCAAACAGCAGGATGTCTTACTGCTACTGGATTTTGTTTCCACAGAAATACCTTAATAGAATTAAAAAAATTATGGGCTGATTGTATCTTTACAGTGAAACAGAACACTTTGGATATCAATAAAAACAGAGTAAAGGTTAAAATAACTCACTGTATAAATAAGTAGGAGATGGGACACACAAAAATTATTTTTTAGAGAGGGGGATGAAGTATTACATGGTTCAATTTTGGTTTGTTTTCCCATGAGAATTCTCTCGGTCACTGTAGATGATCTTTGCATCCACCAGTATGGGGAACATCAAAGTGGCTGAACATGAACAAGTCCAGATCCAGAAGAGTTATTACCATAATCATGTGGCATTAGGCTCACTCTATTGCCATAGAAGAAGGCTGGCAAGTGAGCTGGTACTGACATACTCCAGTGAGTTGTGCTCTGTGATTATAGTTGGTATCTATTCCTACAGGTAACTTGGTGTCCCTTCCTACTGCATGTTGCAGTCTTGGTCCTTTATCCTCTGATAATTGGGAACTGTGTGAAATCAGACCAATCTCTGCTTTCTCAGTGTGTGTGATGGAGAGATAGAAAGTGAAATTGGATTAGTCCTAAAATATCATCTTTTTATTCTGGCTTCTCACATATTGTTACTAGTAATATTTCAGAGGGTTCTTATGGTGTGATTTTGACTCAGTGCATCTGCATTGTCCCAAAGGACAAGATTTAACAATTAGACCACTCCAAGGATCCCAGTAGGCATTTTCTAAGCCACTGAGCTCTTCTGTTGACTGATAGTTCATTAACATAGATGCAGGTCTCCTTTCCAGCTTATCTCAGTGTCTGGCAATGCTTCTGGGTACACATAGTTTATTGCTGTAGAGGTAGCTACAGTGTGAAGAGATTTCTCTCTGGATTTCACATATATTCAATAATTTCAGTGAAATATCTGTGTTTCTGTGGAAAATAGCAATAACTATTAAAAAAAAAAAAAAAGAAAAAAGGAGCAAAAAAGGGAAAAAAAAAGCCAATGCTTTAGTTATAGTATCACAGAATCATAGAAAAGTTTGAGTTGGAAAAGACCTTAAAATCATCTAGTTCCAGCCCCCAAATTAAATGTTCTTCAACAATATTCTTCTATCATTAAATAGTTAACTAGATCCATTTAGAATATTAAAAAAGAACCACCAGTAAAATAGGAAACATTACATTTTTGTGTCTTGCAAATGTGTGATTAGGATAAGATTATGAAGCTTTCAGACACTGCAGGGACTGCAGCCAGTTAAATATGTTCAGTAAACTGGAAAAAACAGTGAAATTTCCACTGGTTTTGTGAAAAGAAATAATTCTCCTGTGATACTCAAACTTCTTCAGGGTTTGGTTTTTCATACTCTAATACTTCCGTTACGTGCAATAATGAGACCTTTTTGTTGTGGTGGTGGAAGAAAGATTCCTTTAATACGACTTGGCTACATTATGGTGGCCTGGAAGCGTCAAAGTGATTTTGGATTATGGCAATCACTGTTAATGAAAGATTTTCCAGATTTTCAACAGTTTGCTCTGCAGTATTACCAACATAGTTAGTATAGTGAGTATTGGTCCAGAACAGTAAGTGTTTTCACTGACAGCTTTCCAGGAAATCTGAGACCTTCTCTCCAGCTCTCATTAAAAGGCTTTCATTTGGTAGCTATCATTTAACTTATTCTGGTCTGCTTTCTGTTCCTGCTGCTCAAGCTTCCTGGCACCCCTCTGGGTTGATTTAAGTCACTAGCTTCATGATGATAAATAAAGATCTCAATGTATGGAAACAGAATGAGGATGATCAGGAGACTGGAGCACCTCCCGTATGAAGGCAGGCTGAGAAAGTTGGGGCTGTTTAGCCTGGAGAAGAGAAGGCTGCGTGAAGCACTCAGAGCAGCCTTCCAGTATCTGAAGGGGGCCTATAGGGATGCTGGGGAGGGACTCTTCATTAAGGACTGCAGTGACAGGACAAGGGGTAACGGGTTAAAACTTAAACAGGGGAAGTTCAGGCTGGGTATAAGGAAGAAGTTCTTTCCTGTTAGGGTGGTGAGGCACTGGAATGGGTTACCCAAGGAAGTTATGAATGCTCCATCCCTGGCAGTGTTCAAGGCCAGGTTGGATGAAACCTTGGATGGCATGGATTAGTGTGAGGCGTCCCTGAGCATGGCAGGGGGGTTGGAACTTGATGATCTGAATGTCCTTTCCAACCCTAACTATCCTATGATTCTATGATTCTATAATTTATTTCAGTTTTTGCTTCCCACCCTAAAATAAATACATGTGAAGAGTACATTTGGAACATGAGGTTATGGCTGAAGATAACCTTAAATTGGCAGCTGTTTTTATTTTACTTTATCTTTGTTTATGCCTCTCTACTGAGGAATAGACTATATGAACAATGCTATGAACGAAGTAGAGAATAACTTTAAAACAAAGCACAGAATAATTATAATGGAAGTTATTATTTCTCATGACAAAATTTGGGACTTATGGGTATAGGTCCATTGTTCATTATATTTGGTGCTGTACGAACACAGGCCTAAGTGCTGGTCGCTATTTGAATCTTTTCCAGCTCTTAGAAATGCATTCATCCTTGTTTTCATGCATGTAAATGGAAGGCTAACATGACAAGAGGCTTTGTCAATACAAAGAAAGCAAGTGAAACTAGGAACAGACAACTCATGTTGAACTGGCGGAGACAGAAGCCATGCAGTAAGTCTTTATGCTCCAAGTTTTCTCTCTTGCCTTCAGGATCCTCATTACAGTCAGTGGGTGGTAGGGCATCATGCTTTAGGGATACACCAATCTGCCCAGAAGTAGTTGAGGATCCTTATATTACACTTTACTGTGTTCTTCAGATATCTTTATGGCACTGTAGACTTCATTAATGTTTTTAGCATTAGTGTAATGGGCCCCTGCAGTGCTTAGTGAAGGCACTATATAGTCTTGTAGCATATTAAGAATTTTCTCAATTGGCACCTGTTCTGATAAAGCAGATAACATGTGTAATATATCCCATATCACTCCTGAATAGAAGAAAGCCAATAATTTTAGATGCATTATACAGTAGCTCAGGAAATGTAGGGTGTTCATTTTGTGGTCTATGAGGCAGTAGTTAATTTTTAGCAGTGTGCTGGTTGCTAGGTAGTTTTTATTGTCTCCTTAAACATTTCTTCCTCAGTCCTTCCTGTATCTATATGCATTCAGCATAGCAGATGCTTCATTACAGTCCCTTGCCACCAAAGGGTCCTTCTGTGTTCAGAATCTTTGTCCCATATTTGCCAGGGGTTCATTTTGATGGTGTGATGAAGTGCATTAAGGCAGAGCTGGATTTGTTGTTACTGAATCTCCATTTTGTCCTGCTGTCAAGGAATTTGTCTTTCTTTCTTCCTTTGCTTTTCCTGCTTGAGGGGTTTCATCACTTACACACTTACAAACCTTACTGCGCAACACACGCATCCACAGGATAAGGAGACTGAAATGAGGGTGATACCAGAAAGCAAAGACTTAGAGAAGCACATTCTCAAGCACAGATGTGTGTTTGGAGCACCGTAACAAAGAATGATTGAGATTGGAAAGCACCTTTGGAGCTTATCTTGCCTAACCACTCTGCTCAAACAAGTTCAAAGTAACCATGTCCTTTACTTTATATAAACTTTTTCAAGTAGTCTGTATTCAAATGCAAAACTTACTGACAGGTATGTAACACTTACAGAAGACCCAGTAGAAAAAAGTACAGTGCTGCAAATTAGTATGGTCAAGCCCTCAGCTGTTAAAGTAATGCTTCTGGGGAAATAAAGATGAAAATAGTTACTTATATTTCAAAGATAAGAAATCTTCCAGCCAGCATTACTGAATGTCTTTTTCAAAGACATAAATAAACATTGTTCTTCTGATTTTGCAAGTAGGACTCTAAATTTATGGACATTTATAACAAATGTATTATGCATGCCTTAAGCCAGAGGTGACTAAGGACGCAGTGCCTGGGGGCATGTCTGGGCTTAAAGAACAGACAAGGAGGGGAAAAATGGTGTGGAAAAAATGCCATAGATTAGCCATCAGCCTGTCTTTGCTTATTCCTCTTTAAAGGTATGTTTATGTCTTTTCCTCTAAAGCAAGCTGCCCTACAGATTTCTGTGTAGCTGATCCTCACTTGAGCTTACTGACAATGTTTCTCACTCTGTGGGTTTGCTTTCTCATTCATTTTTCTTTTGCCCCGACTCTGTACTGTGGTTGATGTTTCATTAACATTTTAATAACTGAGCCTAAATTAATAACATGAGCTTCTTGTCTCAAAGTGCTCTCAGACCTTTCCAGTGTAGCTCCACAAAATTATTTGGGCCAGCTGCCCTCGAGTGCCAACAGCTGAGTACAGGAGCTCAATGAGAAGTGGAAGTTTACTCTTTCTAAGAGCATCAGTGTAAGTTCCATGTCATTAAACCATAATTAAAATCCATAATATTTGAAAAATCATGGCTGTCAAGTGAAGTTCCCGACGATTGGAAAAAGGGAAATATAACCCTCATTTTCAAGAAGGGGGAAATGGATGACCTGGGGAATTACAGACCAGTCTGTCTCACCTCTGTGCCTGGCAAAATCTTGGAGGACATTCTCCTGGAAGGCATGCTAAGGCACATGAAAACCAATGAGGTGCTTGGTGACAGCCAGCATGGCTTCACTAAGGGGAAATCCTGCCTGACCAACTGGGTGGCCTCCCGTGATCGAGCTACAGAACTGGTGATAGGAGCAGAGGACTTGACATCATCTACCTGGACTTGTGCGAAGTGTTCAACACTGTCCTGCACGACATCCTTGTCTCTAAACTGGAGAGACATCAATTTGATAGGTGGACCACTCAGCGGATAAAGAGTTGTCTGGATGGCCACACACAAAGAGTTGTGGTCAACGGCTCAGTGTCCAACTGGAGATGAGTAATGAGTGGTGTCCCTCAGAGGTTGGTGTTGGGACCGGTCTTGTTCAACGTCTTTGTCACTGACATGGACAGTGGGACTGAGTGCGCCCTCAGCAAGTTTGCCGATGACACCAAGCTGTGTGGTTCAGTGGATACGGTGGAGGGAAGGCATGCCATCCAGAGGAACCTTGACAAGCGAGAGAGGAGGACCAGTGCAAACCTCATGAAGTTTAAGATGACCAAGTGCAAGGTCCTGAACCTGGGTCATGGCAATTCCAAGCAGAAATACAGGTGAACAGCCCTGAGGAGAAGGACTTTGGGGATGTTGGTTGAGAAAGAGTTCATATCCTGGCCAGTATGCACTTGCAGCCCAGAAAGCCAATTGTATCCTGGGCTGCATCAAAAGGAGCGTGGCCAGCAGGTGAAGGGAGGTGATTTGCCTGCTATACTGCACTCTCATGAGACCCCACCTGCAGTACTGCATTCAGCTCTGGAGCCCCCAACATCAGAGAGATGTGGACCTCTTGGAGTGAATCTGGAGGAGGGCCACAAAGATGATCAGAAGACTGGAAAGGATGGAGGACTCTTCCATAAAGACAGGCTGAGAGAATTTGTCTTTTTCGGTCTGGAAAAGAGAAGGCTCAATGGAGTCTTTACAGCAGATTCCAGTACCTAAAAAGGGGGCCTGTAAAAAATCTGAAGAGGGCAGGTAGGGATAGGACAAGGGGTTGTCCTTGCTTTAAACTGAAAGAGGGTAGATTTAGATTAGATGTAAGGACGAAGTTCTTTACTATGAGATTGGTGTGACACTGGAACAGATTGCCCAGAGAAGGAGTGGATATCCAATCTCTGGCAGTGTTCAAGGCCAGGTTGCATGAGGCTTTGACACCTTTGGAAGGTGTCCCTGCCTGTGGCAGGAGGATTGGAACTAGATGATCTTCAAGACCCATTCCAACCCAGACTATTCTATGATTCTGTGCAGGGATGACAGCTTTTATTTGGTTTCTTCTTGGGAATGAAAACAATTGAGGTTCTGTTGGTCATAATAAAGTGAAAAAAGTATTATTTTCTTTGAGTCTTTTTTTTTTTTTTTTTTGTTTTGTTTGGGCTGTGTTAAGACTTGGGTGGTTTGAACTTGGCTTGTTTAGCAACAGAAAATTAAGGGAAATACTTAAATATTCAGGTGTATCTTTCATTTCATAGCGTTGTTTTTTTACATGATTTACTATGTAAAAGTGATCCAAGGAAAATCTCTGTGACAGAACTTTTCTACTTTAGAACTGAAATTATGTAATGCCTACAAAAATGTTGTCTTTAGGTTAATACAATGGGGCAGGTCAAGCAATGTTCAAAGGCTTAGTATTCTATTTATTAACAATAGATACCGTTTGGTATCTATTCCATTCCTCAGAATCAGAAGCTTTATTTTAAGTCCTTTTATCTAGCTGGAGAAAGGTTAAAGGGAAAGATTAAGGTATTAAGATTTGTAAGAATTATGAGATTCTCCACAGCAATTCCACAGAATTTCCAAAGAATTTATTTTTGGCTCAGTGGCATGATAGCACAAACCAACTTCTGTGCTGCTTTCAGCTGAGCTATTTATACGTTGTAGTTTGCTGAAGACAGTGCCTGAGGTTGTTATTATTATTTTATTTTGTGCTTTGGATGTTTTAAAATTCGCACAAAGTGACAGTACTGTGAGTTTAACTCAGTGGAAGATAATCCATATCATACCAACCCAGAAAAGCAGGTGATATTTCTTGTAGCCTAAAGGAATGAGACCTGTTCCCTATTTCTCTTTTGGAAATGAAGTGAGGGAGCATGGCAGGTGGTGAAAAGAATGGTAGCAACATAAACTTCCTCCCTGAAACAGAATCCTATAAAAATGCAAAAGTATGCCCAGTGAAGATAGCTCTGTCCGGGGCTTGGCTGAAAAGCCTGATGTGATTGAGTAGCTATTCTACAGCTGAGGACTGTTACTAAGAGGTACTAGAGCAGACCACGTGCTCAGTGGTGCAGACCTATGTTGCATGTTTCTAATCACTTTCTTTAGGAAGTTTAGCTTTGCCACCAGTGAGACTTATTCCATTAACTTCAGTGGGTTTTAGTACAAGGCCAAAAAGAAAATATATGCATTGAAAAGAGGGATAATGGGTTTAAACTTAAACAGGGGAAGGTCAGGTTAGATATAAGAAAGAAGTTCTTTCCTGTGAGGGTGTTGAAGCACTGAAATGGGTTGCCCAGCGAAGTGGTTAATGCTCTATCCATGGCAGTGGTCAAGGCCTTGGTGCCTGTCCATGGCAGGGGAGTTAGAACTAGATGATCTTAAGGTCCTTTCCAACCCTAACATTCTATGATTCTATAAAAGAAACAGACTAAGCACTGGAAAAATGCAGATTTTTGTGCAATATTTTTTTCTTTCTTTTTTCTTTAATACAAGTCCGACTTGTGGGTTGGATTTTCTTTTTGTTGTATTTTGTTTTGTTTTTATACAAGCCGTAATCAATCCATAAAATTCCTTGCTGCAGTACAGAATTGGGACCAACGTCTTGATGTGCTGCTGGCTTACAGTCCGTGTTTATTTCATTTATGAAGCTGGGTGGAAAGACTGAGAGGCTGTACACGTTGTTTCACATCAGAACTGTACAATTCATGCCCTGTAGCTTGGGTCGTGGAAGAGGGACTAGCTTGGACCCTGGGATAAGGTGGAACAGACAGCAAAGTGTTAAGAACTGTTAGATCATTTTTACTTGAGAAAGAGTAGGCTTTCAGGAGATGAAGTTATTTAATCAAGGATTCAAGTTTGTTTCCACTTTTTTCATGAATTTATGATTTTCTTATGTGCTCCTTAGGGTGACGGACCGACGCAGGCTTAAGAACAGCATGGGATCTTTCACAGTCTAGTGAGAAAGCCTATCCCTTCTGGGGAATGGTCCATGTATTTTACTGTTGTGTAACTCTGATTTCCTATTGATTTGTTATGTCAAATTGCTTGTGATTTAAGTAGAAGTTTCTGTGCTTCAGTCTGAAACCTATTTAAGCCATACTGTTAACTAATATACCTGTTTCAGCCTTCTTTCCCGTTTCCTTGACATAATTTATACTTAACCAGTTCATTACAAATTGTTTATGTGAGCTGAGCTGTAAACGACAAGGCAGCAATTTGGTGTGAATTAAAGAGAGAGAAGTTTTTTAGAAAAGATAATATGTTTAACAAATTACTTAGATGCAGACATTCAAGCTAATGTAATGCAAAGGAAATACAAACTCACTCAGTGTTTTTTCTTCATTTTCCCTACTGTATATTTTCTGTAATTTGTTTTGTCTTTACCCTGTCCCTGCAACTCCCCCCCCCCACTAATAAATTTCTGTAAGAAGTGGTACCAAATAGTCTAGGAACTGCACTTTCACCATTATAGGGCTTTGAGTATCCTCACTGGTGTAGTAAAGTATGATAATGCTGGAAGCAGAAATACTGTTTTATTTTTTTTATGGTTTTGTCATATTAGTAATTTTCCTTTAATATGTAGAGTATTCTATTTGGAAAGGCATTTTAAATGAACTGGTTTCAGCTATTCAGATATAAGCTGGTAAGAAATAATCTAACGTGTTTCTACTCAGAAAAAAGCATAATCATATGTCAGAGGCATCATCTATTATGGATACAGTTGTAAGCAATATGAAAATGGAGACACCATGTAAGTTTTTTTTTCATATTTTCAAGTTTTTATGATTTTAGTAGCTGGACTACATCCACATGCAGCTCCTAATGAAGTTTATAAAACACCTAGAACTGAGCAAGTATGGTGTAGAGTTGTGCAGGTAGTAACAGAAATGATCCATTTTATGGGTTACAGGTAGCACGCTTGCGAGATGGTGCTTCAGACTCACTATGCAGGGTGTATTGTAGGAGTTGGGGACAAACACCACTTGCAAGGTATCAAGCAAGAATATTAACAGCAAAAGCAGCTTCACACAGATGCAAAATGTTTACTGTGACCAAGGGGTCAGAGGCGATTTTTAAAACTGGGTAAAAAAGTTCTGCAAGTAGATCTCTTTGCAGTAAGAGTCCAGGAGCACATATCACCAGCACGCCAGCCAAGCCATGTTTTAGGGCTACAACCAGGGAGGATAATGGGGTGCAGGTGTGTCGCATGTATCTGCTGGGAGCAAGCCTTTCTTTCACTCAAGTGACTGCACCTGAACTTTGTTAACCTACTTGTGGATAACGAGACTCACCATCACTTTTAAGGGCTGAATCTTAGGTGGAAGTTGTGACTTGAGGGTTTATTTTGAAAAAAAGTGTAGTGATATTGTTATTATTTAAAAGAACTGAATTTCAGCTGCTCCAGGAATTTAGAGAGTTTGAGGCAAATAGAAACTGGCAGCCTTGTCTTTGATGGCTTTCATAGACTTATATAAGCAGCCTTACAAATAGTGCTGTGGAAAAAGGCTTTAAAGATATGGCTATTCATGATCTTTTAGAAGCACCTGCTACAACAAGGCTATAGGGCATACAAAGGCTGTGTGTTCTAGCCAGAAGTAAGGTGAAAGGCTGTTTGGAATGAATTAATCTGGGATGAGCTGTTTTCAAGGCATCTGGGAGCTTTTTAACAGAGAAGAACAGGAGGAAAGGCTGCAACTGAAGCAGGTAAGTCTTTGCTACAGCAATTTATAGTTTTCATAGCTAAAATTATTAGTTGTTCATATTGTTAGTGCACGGCGGAAAGCACGAAAAACTGTTCACGTTTTATGTAAAACTCTGTTGTCCGGTTGCAGTTCACGCTTTTAAGAGAATAGAAGCTGGTATGTGTTGAGCTATCACCACCTAGTGGTAAAATAGGAACGATAAAAATAACAAAATCTTGGAGATTCAAACGTGGGTTGTTTTTTTTTTCAGCTGTTGTGCTTTTGTAAGATGTTGTGGAATACGTAGGAGCAATAGGACTGATGAAATTAGTTAAGAATTAAAATTAATATGTGCAGGAGTAATCCTTGACTATTTTTATATTTTAAAGGCTCTTCTTTCTGTATTGTAAGATAACTTGTTAAGGGGTAGTTACTTATTTAATATTTTCCTTCCTTAAAATATTACTTGTAGATGCAAATAGCTATGGCACCAGTTTTATGTTCTTGTGTGTGTTCATTGGTTGTAAATAGAAGTTTGATGTTTAAAAGAAAGGGAGATTTCTATTATATAATTAAAAGTTTTAACAGCTAAACTACAGTTTTCACCTAACTACATTTTATGCGTGCTCTGTACTGGCTTATTTGTATATATTGTTGCTTGAGATTTATTTAATATCTATTTTTTAATAACACTTTCACTTTTTAAATTAAACTAGCTTTCAGTAGTATGGACTGTAAGCAGTGTACTAGTTCATCAGTGGAAGCAGGCTGGTGGTGGACTCCTGGAATTTTGATACCTTCTTAAACATGTGTTTTGCCTGCCTTCATTTCTCTATCATCTTGAGCAGTCATTGTTGATTCTTGCCCCTGCCTCAATGCTCCTGGAATGGGGACTGGCTCACACCTCAAATAAGCCATCTGTTGGGGGCTTGGCTTTTCTCAGTTCTCTAATGAGAATATTTATGTTCATTAGTACTGTCTGTGACTGTCATTTTCATTATTTTTTGCTTGAGGTAACTGTAAGAGGGGGAAAAAAAAGGAAATCTGTCTAAAAGAAGTGAGTTTGTCTAACCTAGAGAAGTTGAGCTGTGGAGCAAAGATAATGTGATGCTGCCCCTCAATGCCTTGAAAAGGTAACATGGAAAAAGCTATTGAGCTGAAGAGCAGAGTTACCACGTAAATCATAGAATCGTTAGGGTTGGAAAGGACCTTAAGATCATCTAGTTCCAACCCCCCTTCCATGGGCAGGACACCTCACACTAAATCATGCCACGCAAGATGCTGGAAGTAGGTG
>JBCJKH010073199.1:0-24296 GCA_039877255.1 Loriculus beryllinus | reverse complement strand
GCCCTGCATAACGCGGCTTACAGTCTTCCCAGCCTGAGGCACTACAAAGCCCTCCCATTTCCTCTCGCTGCAGACACAACACTGCCCGCTCTCGGGTCTCCACCGCTGCAGCTCCCCTCGCCGAAGAGCACCTCGCCGGCCGGAGCTCGCTCGCCAGAACAGGGGCCTCTCACCCCACTCCAGCCCTGCACGGGAATCTCCCTCTTCCCATCTCCCGCTCTGTCCCTGCAACAGCTCCTCACGGCCTACCTTGGCTCCGGCCCAGCGCTCCCTAAATCCCCTCCCTGCACTCGCCTCCGGGCCGGCGGGAACACAGCGACACCTTCCTCCCGCCCCTTCCCGGCGCTTCCACGCCGCCAGGCCCTAAACCTTGCGGCACTGTCCCCACGCAGCCCGGTGACGGCCGCTCCCCCCCTCCCGGGACAGCAAAGCCTTCTCTTCGCTTCACAAAGCGGGTTCGCCGAGGCCGTAGGCAAACAAGACCCCAAGAAAGGAAGCCGGCGGGCCGACACGGGCCCGAACGGTTCAGCGAGGCAGCGTCCCCCGATCCCTCTCTCGTCCCGCGGTGCCCGCCCGCCATCTCCATGGGGAGAGGGGCAGGCCAGGCCCTGCACAGCCGCGCCTCCTCCTCGCCCGGCTTGGGGGAGAAGGGGGGGGGTGTTCGGAGCGCCACTCCCTCCTTCCCTTCTCGCTCCGGGGTGAGCCCTCGGCACTCCCCAGCGGCCCAGGCCCCGGCACCGCCCGCAACTCCGCTCTCACCCCCGGCCACCGCCGAAGCTGCTGTAGGCCCGATCGTCGTAAGGATCAAAATCCGCCATCGCCACCTCAGCCTCCTCCCCGTGCGAGCGTGACAGGACCGCGCCCGCAGGACCCCGCGCCGCTTATATACAGCGGAGCCCAGGCCAGGGCTGCCCTTCGCGGTGCCTGTCTCTGGCTCCCCTCCCCATCGGGGCTGTCCGCGCTGCTGCCTGTCGGGAAGCCCCCCCCCCCCCGGTCATCGGTTCTCCGCCTGCTTTGCCGGGGACCGTGGGGTGTTCGTCGGATGTGTTGGCACCAGCCTCAGCCTTTTGTTGGTCGCTGGCCTCCCGTGTGTCCCAAATCGTCCTGCAGTCGCTGTGAGTACGACGCAAGGCAGAGCGGTTTGTGTTCCGGGCGCTACACCTTACCTGCGCCCCTGTCTCCGGTATGAGACCGGAGTCTGGAAGGAGCGCCGTCAGACGTGCACAGCTTTCTTGTGGCAGCTGGAGAATAGCCCTGTATTTTATTGTAAATAAAGACCGAAAGCGTCTTCGTGTCCTTAAACACGTACCCTTCGCGTGAACTGGTTTGTTTGCTAGCCCATTATTTCGGGTTTGTAATAAAACACACGTCTGGGTGTTCGCACAACCAGCGGTGCCGCTCACCCCGCACCGTCCTATTGCAGACCGGCGGACGGAGCGTCCCGCTCACCCCGTAGATCTCTTCCCCTGCCCACTGCCCGTTCCTCGCGGAGGGAGGATTCAAACCTCCCTCGAAAGCTGCAAACTTGGGGAAGCGAAAGGAAGCCCTTGGGGCAGGGCAGGGATGAACAAGGCTTGGAGAGGGGCCGGGCTGTGAGACCGGGAGGAGAACGGGGCGCTGCAGGAACGCCGCGGGGCCGATGGCGGCCGTTCAGCTCGGCTCAGCTCGCCCCGTCCCGTCTGACGAGCGGCCCCGGTGCCCCGGAAGAGGCGGAGCGGGCGGAGGACGGCCGCGGCCCCACGTGCTGCAGCGGAGGCATGGCGGAGATGGACGGCTTGGGAGGTGGCGGCGTGGTCACCGACCCCCGCGGGGTGCTGCGGCAGGGCCGCGCCTTCCTCGACTTCTTCTGGGACATCGCCAAGCCGGAGCAGGAGGTGCGGCTGGCGGCCACCGAGAACCTCCTGCGGCACCTGCGGGAGGGCAGGAAGGTGAGGGGGTGCCGGGGCCGGGCGGAGGGGCTGCGGGTGCCGGCTGACACCGACTCGCAGGACTCTTCCCTCCGCTGATGCTTGGGAACGCAAAGGGGAGCGGGTCCGTCCGGCAGCCTCGCAGGGTTCCGGAGCTGGGTGTCTCTTTCAGGATGATGAGCTGAAGTACACCCTCAAGCGTCTGGTGGAAGGACTGGGAGCCACCCGCGAGGCCGCTCGCCCTGGTTTCAGCTTGGCCCTGGCGCAGGTCGGTGTGTCCTGAGCGCTCTGCGGCTCCATCAGTTCGTGGGGCTCCGCTTTGATGTGTGTAGGGAGGATGGAGGATGGAGGATGGAGGGCTCCCCTCTGGCAGCGCCTGCGTGCAGGTGGCAGGGCTCTTGCCTTCTCGTGTATAAAACCGTGTGGTTTTCAGTGGTGCTAGTTCGTTTCAGAACAATGCATTTAAAAAGGTATAAGCTATACCGGTATCACGCTCATGTTGAAGCGTTCTGTCCTGCTCTAAGAACCGTCTTTCATTTGCAAATGTCGACCAGATTTTTCAGGTATGCTGCATTTAAAACTATTATGCTTTAAAATTGCCTTGCTTCTGGTATAGGGCTGTTTATGTGGGAGATTTGGAACGGCAGCCCTTTAACACGCACTTCAGAAGTTTGTTTTCCTCCACGCTGGTTGAGTCTGTAACATAGCAAAGAGCCTCAGAGGTCAGGATCACCTCATCTTTCCTAAGAAGCTGATAATGGAGAAGTGCCTGTGCTCTTCCCACTTAAGAGTACGGCCTTGTCCTTGCTGTAAGGTTTCATTGCTTCTGATACAGGGTTGCAGCAAAATGTTCTCATTATTAATACTGCTATGTCACATGTAGGAAAAAAAGAAGGAGTATCAGCAGGTATATTTAAGCCTGCACTAGTTCCTGCTCTTACACATCTTCTACTAATCTAGTTGTCTGTATTCTGGCCTAATAAAGCAGCATGTCTGCTGATATGCTGAGTAGCTGTTCAGGTCTTATTTCAGCTGAACCCAGTAAAACTCTGTTAAAATGGAAGATTTGCATACTGAGCTGTTCCATTCATCTCCTCAGGTTTTGCAGGCTTTTGAGGAAATTCCAATTTGCAGTGTCCTGGAACAAATAAAGGAAAGACACAATCTGGAAAAAGTGAAAAAGGTGAGTTGGCTCACAGCAGCATTGGCCAATAGTTTAAATTAACCATTCTCTGTTCTTTGAAGGCTTGGTGCCCGAATACAGTAGTTTTGGGCCTCTTGCTAAAGACTAAAATTACTAGAATGAAATAGCGTGAGTATCTGTGGAAACTGGCAATTGATGACATTGTCATTTGGCCCTGTTTTAGCCGAGATTTGTCTTTGTGAAAAACGATATAAGACAGTTCTTAAACATTGTGTAGGGGGGTGCATTTCAGTGGGTAACATCTTCCAGCCATCTTGTTCCACTGATAAGAGCTGTAGTTGGACATGAAACTTAACCTCTCAGTGAAGTGGATCTTTAACCTCCTTTTTTTTTTAATCTCTCTTCAGAAACTTGTGAGAAATGCTGCTTTTGGAAACTTTTTTGGAGTTATGGCTCTGTTTCAATCTGGCCGGCTTGTTAAGGTAATATTACTGTTATGTTGTTTGTCAGTACTGGTTCTAGGGCTGTCTGAAGTGCAAAGAGGATCTAGAGAGAAAAACTGGGTCATTGGCTAGTTGATAAGATGGGACTTGAAGCATTGGATTTAATGAATTCCTTGTGCATTATCCATGGACTTTTTGTGCCTTTTAAACATCTGTTTCTGACTAGGATGTAGGAACTGTGTCAGACAGCATAGAAGGTTCCTGCCTCTCCCATAAGAAAGGGATCTGTTGTCATGTTACAGCCATAAAACATCATTTAGGAAAAGCTGGGTAGCCTGTCAAGAAGCAGTCATGTAGGTTTCTTATTAGAAGTAGCTGTAAGGATCTCAAGAGTAGATTATTACCTCAGCCTTCAGCTTAATATTTGATGCATGTCTTCTGGTTTTGGTTTATCCTTCTTTTTCAGGACCAGAATGCTCTGCTGGGGAGCATCCAGCTTCTCCAGCAGCTGGCAAATCACCAAGCACACCTCAGAGATCTCCCTCGCAAAACTCTCATTGACATCATGTCTGAGGTATAGCCACAGCGTGTGATGGGTGGGAGGGGGCAGGATCTTGCCCTGGGGAACGCTTTTCCTTTGATTTGTTCATAGTTGAAAATTAAAAGGGATGTGTGGAAGAGTGACTTTAAACTATGGGAGCTGTTTCCTATATTGTCTGTGAGCAGATGCTTTTATTCTGGGAAGGATGGTCTGGTTTCATTATGGACAAACCTGTAGTCGGTTTTTTACACAGGTGACCTGCTTGGGTGATAACTTACACTGTGCTCTTTTGAACAGAAGTATGCTGAAAACTCTGACCAGCAAACCTTTTTTATGTACCTTGCCTGGGCCTAAGATTTAAGCTTGGGCTGCTGAATGTAAGAGCATGTAAGGACATGGGGTAAAGGAACTTTTGAGTATGTAGTAAAAGAAGAGAGTTTATTTCCTTCTTTTACATGGATGTTGTTTGTTTGTATGAAGATTCACAGTGTTAAATGATATTCTGTCGGTAGATGTTCTGTGTCATCTAGTCTTGGTATTAGATTTATAGGTATTTTGAATCCAATCTTATAAAAATGCAAATTAAAGTATTTTTTGGTGTGTTTCTAGTTTTTAATTGATGAAAACATTGAATCCAGTTTTCTCTAAATGCATTGAACACGGTTTACCAGAAAATCTTAATGAAACAAGTAATTATTTGGGGGAAATATAATTAAAAGGTAATACAGGAGTGTTTCCTCTTCCCTGGGCCATACAGAGAGGAGCAGTCAGACAGCAAGAGAAGCAATTGCAGTGGGAGTCTGTTAACCAGGATTGCTCTCTGATGACAATATATTGTCCTGCACCATGTGGTTAAGTAGCTGGGGACTGCATAGCAGTACTGGACATGTGAATTGTTCATTTTTAGTTATGTCACTGTAAAGACTATTTCTAAAGTTTCCAGAACATTGCAAGCTTTTAGTAAAATGCCTTACAATGCAGATATGTTATTATACTATACAGCAAGTTGGTAAAAAGGTCTCAGATGTTTTTCATATGCTCTCTCTTTTGTTCCTGTCTAGGTTCCTGAATCAATGTTTGAGGAGGTCCTGTTTGGCATCCTGCAAAGTGACCTTGCTTCAGCCTTCACATCTCCAGAGAACCTGCATCTTTTGCTTGTGGGCATACAGAAATTCCCTAGTGTTCTGAAACCTAAAAAACTGAAGAAGCTGTTTGGCTCACCTACTGTTGTAAATGAGGAAAATATTCCCAGGTAAGTTCTTGAATAGTGAGCATTAAATGCAACATTCTTGGTCTCTTGGCTACCTGAGAGAAAAGTGGCTTTCATGCAGATGCCTGCCTGTATTTGCCACTGCAGGTGCTGTGAAGGATTTGGCTCTGTTATGCAGGTACCTAAATTACAGCCCTGCCATTTCTCCCAGGAGGCACAGTCTGCATCCTGTGTCCTTCAGCAGAGTGAGTCTGGCCCTCAACAATCCCTTCCCAAGCCAGACCTCTGGCATTATTTTCTTTCTTCTTCTAGACTTGTAGAGCTTCTGCAAAGTGCTGCCAAATCTGAGAAGAAGGACAAGAAATTGCCCAGTGTAGTATTTGATTTGCTGCAGGTTTCACTGAAGGAGAATGCCTTTGAACTGTTTTGGGAAGAAGGTGTGGAGAATGGGCTGTTGAAGGAAAAATCGGGACCTGTGAGGTTTGTTTTAATGTATTATCCTTCTCTTTCTTGCCATGGTCTTTCTGCTGCCCTGTGGTAGAGTGGGACATATGGTTTCTCATGAACAATGTGGGAACACTTGCTTTTGGTTGTCTAGGTATTCATGGAAAAACTTTACAGGGAGCCTAAATCCTAAGATTTCTCTTAGATTTCTAAGAATCCTAAGATTCCTCTTAGAATGCAACAAATTTGAGATTAAATTTAACTAGGATAGCACATAAAGGTGATGTACCTCACTGGGTATAAAGGTGTTTTAATAGGTTGCTCCTACAAGACTTGTCAGAGGAACTGTCCTGTCCCTTCCTGTTTAAGTGATTGGGAGCAAGGGTAATTTGTGTGGTTCAAGGACAGCTCCTGTGTAGGCAAACCCTTGTTCTGAAGTTTGTGTTCAGTACTGCTGGACTTGTGCTCTTGTGGACTGAGCTGAATTAAATCCTGGATATGTTTGGATTCTGACATGGTCTGTGTTATTAAGTAGGATATGGTTGTGTCTGATTGTAACAATAGCTATTTCAGCTCCTTTTCCAAGTCTGATACTAGATCTTAGTAGGATTAAGTTGTCTGTTGAGACTCATGCTGTATAAAATGCTGCAAAATCCAGAATGCAAATCTCTGAGCATTTTGGGGACCATAATTTAGTTTATATCATAGCAAGGCAGCCTGTGGCTTGGTTTAAATCCTTCTTAGATCAAGAGTTTAAAAGTTGTAGAGGTGCAGCTACAAGAAATTTTGTTAACATATTACATGAGCATCACAGTGAAAGTAAACTATTTTCCAAGCCTGAGCAGTTAAAGTCTTGTACATATCTTGGGTAAGTCTGAAAATAGCCTTTGTATGCTCAACAGTGTTGCTTTTTTAGACTGATTTCCTGCAGAAATGAGGCTAATGATGTCCATCTAATGACTCCTGACCCCATTAGGCAATTCTGATCAAATTTCACAGCAAGTTGCTGTCAAGACTAAGTAAGTTACTGTCAAAATGAAGTAGAAGTATGTAGGCAAAAACTGTAAGTTAGGCTCGTGGAAATAAATATCTGGGGAGAAGAGATCCATGAAGTGGATTGAGGAAGGAGCTGCTGGCGAGGTCTCATCTGTTTCTAACCAGTGGAGGACCTGCTACAGGGCCAGACCTTAGCAGCTGTGCTAGTCAGAAGAAAAGTTTCGGGCAGCAGGATTTTTAAACACAGGATCCATGAGTTCTTGACTTCTGTTTTTCTGCATGCTCAGTGTAGCCTGTCCCACTGCTTCTTCTCTGTCTTATCCTGGTGTGTGGCTTTACTGCTGTGCCTGTAGCTGAGGGAATCTTCTTTGTTCCCAGTTACATGTGCTACCGGTTGCTGGGCAGTGCTTTGCCATTGCTGTCTTTGGATCAGCTGCAGATGGTTCTCAAAGGGAAGGTGATGCAGCACTATGGAGAACACGTGGTTACAACCCAGGTAAGTCTTCTGAAAGTACTTGGGCTCAGGGGTAAAGCCCCTGTCCTGAGCAGAAGCCCTTTCTGCTCCCCTTTCACATTGTCTTCTGTAAAAAAAGTGTGTGTAATTTTAGGCCTTGGACTCTTAGTAAAAGCCAAGTTATTATGTGGCCACTGGTTGCAATGGGCTGAGTATAGACTGTGTTCATCATTGCCTGCTTGTGTATTTTTCATTCAGGCTTATTTTAAAGGTTTTAAAATGGTTAAGCACTGACCCACTTGCTTTTCACTGATGGTGCTGAGAAAGCTCTGACGCTGGGGGAAACAGGTGAAGGGCAGCCCTCAGCATATTGACAGTGTCATCTGGGGTTCTTTAACAGCCCTTTTCATTTTGCATGTCTGGAAGCTCCTTTTTGTCTGTCGTTGCGCTGGGTGTTCTATGAACATTTGAAGGCAAAGACAAAAAGGGACAACTCATGCTTTTGCTTATGTTAGTGCTTGTTTCAATAAACACATCTGAAGTTTAAGCACAAATATTGTATGAGAACTGGATTTTGGAAGTTCTCTTCCTGCTTCCCTCCCAACAAGCCAGCAAACAGCACAGCCCTGCAATAAAGGGAGGAAGAGAAAAAAGGGGAATACTGATAAAAATAGGCTTGGGCTTGGCTTTTTGTAGCAACGTAATCCAGAGCCGCCTCAATATGGGCTCCAAACTTGCTGCCCTTTCTTGGAAGGAATAGGACTTTGCAGTGTTTCTGTTCTGGTATCGTAACAGCAATAGATGTGTGCGTTTGCTCTGAAAATAATGCTTACCATGGTACTTCCCTGTGTGGACCAACTTTCTCCAGCATTTGTCCACTGACTTTGTTTCTTGCTTTTTCTGTTTATTTTGCAGTGGAATTTGGCTGTATTCTTCCACGTGCCTCAAAAATATGTTAATTTGAGTTGTTCATTTAATTCCTGCTTAAAATGCAAGGAAGACATGATTATTAAATTTATTGGTAGTGGTTTTGTGAGTTTGTTTTCTTCCTTGACATGAGTGATTTGTTTTGGAAAGCAAATACCCTTGTACTTTCTCACCTGGTTATTGTTGGAGGTGGAAGAAGACAAAGCTCGAGTATGCCTTATGACAAACGTTCAGGCACGTGATTTTAATTTACTTACTGCAGCCAAATCTATGAAGTGATTTGTACTTACCAAGACGCTCAGACTCAGTGGGAGGTTCCTAACCTGCTTGTTCAACCGTGTTTTTCAGCTTCCAGACCGATTTAAGTTTGCTCCAGAGATGGAAGGATATATAGAGGAATTCCTGAGCAGCTGTGATGACTCAGAGAGGCAGCTGGCAGTGATGATTGGCTTCTCTACTCTCACCAATCAAGGCAATCCAGTATTCTCCAGCTCATCCAGAGTAGTGAGACACCTGCAGCCACTTGTGTTGCAAAAATACGTTGACTGGCTCAAAGACACGTTCCTCAGACCAGACTTGGACTGTTGCTTAGACTTCTCCAGTAACCGGCAAAAACAGAACAAGGAAAACGCAAACATGTGAGTATGAGGGTGATGCACCTTCTTCTTTCTGTTTTGTGGTTAGAGTAGCTACCTGTGTGAAGTCTGCTTTGGACAGCTAACGTTGTTCACTGAATATCCATTGTGGTCCTGTGGGTGCTGGGTTACTTGCAGGGTCTTTTTTCAGAGAAGATGTAAGCTCCTACAACAATATGTCTGTGTGTGATTTGTGCTGCTATAACCTCACTCTCCTTACACCTGCACTTGTTGAAGTGCTTTTTGTTAAACTGCAGTGCCTCAGCTGGGTAAATAAGCTCTCTGACATAATAAAAAGCAAACTTGGGAAGACTATATCTTTTCTTTTGTACCTGTTGCTTTTGCACTATATAACTGCCCTCCTTAGGGTAAAGCCTCTTTCTGAAAGTCACCTCTTGCTGCAGTGGACTGGGGTTTGCGTTTACTTCGGGATACTGTTCAAACTACTGACTATATCCATTTCCCTCTTAAAAGAGCACAACATAAGATTGCTCGATTAAGAAAATGGATCATCCACCGACTTGTTAACATCATTGAAAGTACAGTGAAAAAAGAAGAGAGCCTTGTGATGGACATTTCCAGGTGAGAGTGATTTAAAGACTTAATGCCACAGGTGCTTTGAATATGTCTTTTTAGCTCTACAGCAATATTCCAGGTGAGCTGCTGCCATGGCATTAGGCAGATTTAGTGGTGGAAATATTCTGTAACATAAATCATTTAGGAGGCTAGGTTGCGTTTTCAAAATAGCTTCTGTGAACTTGGACAAATTATTGTCATAAATAGTTCAGGCTTTTAAAATCACCTTAATCCGATTAGTTTTGAGTAAATTTTAGGTTCCTGTCTACCTAAAGTGCTTGAAGAGATCACTTGTATTTTTGCATCAGATCTTAATAAGTATCTGTCAGTTTAAAAGCCTTGGAGCATATGACCCAGAAGTCTGAATATTGTTTTGTGTGGCCTCAAGTGCAGGCGCTTTTGTGAAGTCTTGAGTATTCTTCTCTCTTCTTTACTTTGGGTGCCTTTAGGAAAGGGTCTTACTGTAAAGAGTGACTTTCTTCAGTGCTTGAACATCCTTGCATAAAAATGTGACTGTGTGGTGCTCCTTGTTTTGCACACGTGGGTTGGTTTTGCTTTGTTAAGTCTCTTAATTTTGTTCTTGTTTCTGTTCATTCTAGGTTTTGCTTCTTTCATGCTTTCTTTGAAGCTGAGAAAAAGACTTCCCAAATAAAAGAGGCAAATGTTCTTCCAGCAGAGCCCCTAGATGAACAGGCACATTCTATGACAGAAAACTACTTCTTTGGGTAAGGAATTTGCTTGCATGTTTTATGCTGGAAATTTCTGTTGTTTTTTTCTTGAGGATAAGATCAGCCTGCAAATAACAGGCAAGAGGTTTGGGATTGTGAGCTGGTATTGGAGAATTTGTTTGATTCCAGGACTAGGGAATGGTTGTTTGTTTTTTTTCTTTAAGGAGACCCTAGATGGATTTCCTAAAGATACTTAAGTTTTGTCCAATTAAAATGTAATTTTGCATAGCGAACCTGCTTGAGTACGTTTGTGATAATCAGGTAGGTGTAGAGCTGAGCTCAAACTGCTTTTTCTTATTAATTACCATTGCCTCTGTTGCAAGGTAGAAGTGGAAGGACCCAAGAGGGAGGTGGTGGGGCCATGCGGATTGCTGTTGGTCTCTGTCTGCTCTGAATAAAAGCTGCTCATGGCTCTCCAGTCCTCCCTATACTAAGGGAGATGGAGTTGGTATAATAGATGCTTCTGCATCAGTAGAGGGAAAGCAGAGAACATGGCTGGACACAGAATGAAACAACAGAGAATAATAGCATCATTTGGGACACCAAGGCAATGAACTGTGCTTTACTGTGCTTGGATACATGTGCGGGTTGAAGCTTAGGCCCTGTGAATCTGAGCTGCAACCAGAGCTCTGGGATGAGAGTGCTCTACTGGTGGGCATTGTTTTGGAAAGTGTGAGAAGGCCATCTGATTCCAGTGGCAGGAATGTGCTGACTGGTTTTCTTTGCAGGTTACTTCAGACTTTAAACACCATGACTGTTTTGGGGGATACAGAAAAGGCTGCAGCCTTGAGAGAGAAACACATCCATGGTGTGACTGCAGATGGGAAGCTCTGGATCTTTCTCCTTGTTGAGTATGCCAACAAGCTACTCTCTAGTGAACATGTCAAAGCTGTGAAGCCTTTTACCGAGGAACAGAGGGATGCCTGGGAGAGGTGAGAGGCTTGGAAAGCTGGATGCTGGGTTGATTGGATGAGGAGCCTAGAAAAGCCCTAGTCTTGGTCTCTTCTTGGGCCACTGTATTCTGTTCTGTTATTGTTCTGGCTGCTGTAATAGAGCCATTTCACAGGCAGTGGCAGTTCTCTTAGCTTTTGAATACCTGCACAAGTGGCTGGGTTTCAGGATGCCTTTCTGTTGCTCATCAAACTGCTCCTTTCTTGTTGTTCCTTCTGTGTATTTAACTATCTGTGGGTGGCCATGTCCTGTTTCTGCTCATAGTCCCTCTCCCAGACATGACTGTAACTCTGCTTATCTTCTAATAATACCTCTACTAACTTCTCAGTGACTCTTTTCTGGTGCTCTTTTCTGAGCTTGATTTTCCATAAAGGAAAATAAAAGATCTGTTTCTTGGCTGTAGTATTAGGAACCTAACCTGTCCCCAGCTGCAGAGTTTTTTCTGAGCATCATCAGATAATGAGGTGGTGTTGTTGGGTTAAGACTGGGTACTGTATGTGTGTTCAATTTCAATAAATTTAATCTTAATTACAGAAAATGGTACTATAGGTTTGGTCATGTTATTAGTCTGACAATAAGAGAGGATTTGCTGTTGTGATTGTGAGAGACTAAGAGGGATTTCTATCTTCAGAACACTTCAGTCTGTGGAGAAGCTGCAGAAGCAAAATAAATCAGATAGTGCCAAAGTTGTTGCTTTCCAGCAACTTCTGCTTTTAATGGCTATTCATCTTTTCAAGGTAAGACCTCTGAAGCATATTTTAGTAGTGTAAAATGTGTTGATAGCTGAGCTTTCTGAACACTGAGCTGGAGAGTTTCTTTGTGATCAGGGATCCAATCTTTCACAGCCTCTGCCTTCTGCAAATGAGCAACTGGCAGCTAATAAACTGTGACTCTTACACTGACTGTAGGCATCAACTTACAGGTGAAAAGCTTGAGCTGAGCAGTATTTTTCCCTCTGATTTGCTGCTCAGTGGAGCAAGTTTTACTTAGCTTCATATTTTGTCCTGCAAAGGGGTTATAGTAGCTGATTTTAGTATCTGTAGCTGTGTAAAGAGGTCCTTAGATTTGGCATGTATTCCTTTTGTTGCTGTTGGTAGTGGGTAATTCAGAAGAGGGTGTTTGCTGTCTTCTTGTGATCAAACAGAATCAGTCTGAAATGATGGATGTTCTGAGTGACCTTCTGAACTGCACAGAGAGGGCATTCAGCAAAGAACCTAAGAAGAAAAAGGCTGGTGAGTCCTTCCTACCAAAAGAGATGGAGTGGGATTGTTAATAGCCTCAGAAGACAGGAGATGGCAGTTGTGCATTAGTGAAGCACTCTTGACTGCATCAGTTCTCGCTTGATCCATTTATCCCCAAGAGAATCCTCTCTCATTCATTCTCTTTCCTTGTCTTTCTAAATCTCTTCTCCTGCTTCAGCTCTCTACCCTCATTCGCAGTGGGTTCTGTTCTTGTGTGTCTCATAAAGGAGAGGTGAGCTTCAGAGCTGGATATTGTTCAGATGAGCAGTGTCCAGCAGAGTTCACTCTTCTTGAGTCCTTGTTCTGTACTGGCCAAGAGCTTGACTGAAGTGGTGGTAGCTTCCTGGGCACAGCTGTAGGCTCTCCTAACAGTCAGCAGGCCTGGGGCTTGGTTATTTCAGAGCTCAAGTTCTGGGCAAACTAAATGTGTTCTGTGTGTAGATATGGCCTGTTTGCTGGCTTAGTGAGTCGTTACTTCGGGCCTGTGGAGTTGGGCTGGGACTTGACTAGGAAGGAACTTGGTCCTTTTGACTCCCTCTTTAACTGTGTTCTTACACTCTTTAAATCTTCATGTAAATTTGAGGTTGTTCTGAAAAGCAAAGCTGTAATTCTGTGGTGGTTTGATTGTATGTACATCAGGATTCCCAAACTTTTGCATTGATGGACCAGTTTCAAATGTCAGCACTTTTCATGGGCTGCTGTGACTCCAGATCTCATTGGCAGCTCTGGTCACCTTAATGTGGTTGTGTGATTTGCAGAAGTGCTCATCTAAGTAACGATTTAATGTATTCATACCTGGTAAGGCTTTGCAGCAGCCTAAAGACAATTTCGGGCATGTTTCTCCTTACAGTTAGTGGCCTTACAATACAGCTACAACCTTTAGCTTCACACTTGGCTGTTTCTGGTCTGTGCTGCTGAATGACTGCTTCTGACAGTCAGCTAGAAGGTCTTTTTTTCATGGATGAATTTCTCTGTATTCTCTTACTGATGTGCCAGGGTTTTACCCCTTCCTGACATTGTTTGTTTCTTCCTGCGCAGACAACACAGAGCCAGGATGGGTCGAGGTGATGGTGGAAATCCTTCTCTCCCTCCTTGCCCAACCAAGCCTACTCATACGTCGCATTTCCAAGAGCGTGTTTGTACGGATATGCCCTAATCTGACCAAGAGGGGCTTGCAGCTGATCCTGGATGTAAGTGAGGCACTAGTAGGGCATTGTACCATTTGGCTGTCTTGTCCCTAGCATGTCTCTAGTGTGGGATTAAATGAAAGGCTCCTTGATTTAAAAGATGTCTAACAGTGTGTTGCTGAGTTTTAAATGTAGCTTACAGTGAGTTGGTTTTTTGGTTTTGTTTTTAATGGAGCCTGGGATCCAACTCTAAGTCATTCTTTGGTAGTTTGAGGCTGAAGAAATTCCTGGGTCACTTTATATAGCTGGTAGCTTTTATGTGTGAGTATAAATGGCAACAACTTCTTTCCTCTGGAAAGGCTAAGCATAGTGGTGCTAAAAATAAGTGACACTGAAAATCTGAATGGGTCATACCACTGAATAAAGTGCTGTGTTCTGGAAGAGTAATACATGGTTTGCAAAGATGTGCTGTCAGGTACTTTATGTGATGAACCTAATACTTCATTTGTGACAGTCAAACTGTGTGTCAGTTTTCTTCACCTTTTTTGTTACTTATAGAGGGAACTTAGCAAACATGATATTATAAGCCAGAAAATTAAATACCCTTACTATTTCATTATTCAACTGGCTGGCTTATTGTCTGTTGTACACAAGAAATGTGTCCTTACACAATACTGAAAACCCCTCATGTCCCCTCTTTTTTTGCAGGTTCTTGACCCATACCAAGAGCAAAATGAAGAAAGTGCTGTTGTTGTGATGGAAGAATCAGACAAAAAGATCAAATCTGCACAGGACATGGTAATTGTTGTGCCACTGCAATGATAAAACCTCTTCAGACTGTCACTGTTTAATCTTTGTCCTGATGTGTGATAATAGGCTGGGTTATATCTGTCTAGAGTAAGATGGCTATTGCTGTATTAAGATGTATTTTTAAAGTGTAACACACAAATGGCCTGTTGGAAGTGCATGTTTCTTAGACTTTTGGCCTTGAAGGGCAATGCTGTTGTAGATATGGCTGTTTGAATAGTTGACTTTCTGAGAAGAAATGACAGGCTCAGAAAACTGGGGCTTTTCAGCCTGGAGAAGAGAAACTGCTTGGAGACTTCATAGTAGCCTTCCAGTAACTGAAGGGAGCTACAAGGATGTTGAAGATGGACTCTTCATCAGGGACTGTAGCGTTAGGACAAGGGGGAATAGGTTCAAACATAAACAGGGGAAGTTCAGGTTAGATACAAGGAAGAAGTTCTTACCTGTGAGGATGGTGAGGCCTTGGGACAGTTTGCCCAGAGAAGTGTTAAATGCTCCATCCCTGGCAGTGTTCAAGGCCAGGTTGGACAGAACCTTGGTAACGTGGTCTATTGGAAGGTGTCCCTGTCGTGGGGAGGAGATTGGAACTGGGTGATCTTAAGGTCCTTTCAAACCCAGACCATTCTGTGATTTGGTGGCTGCAGTCTGAAATTGTCACAGGCCTCTCCTTTTTGCAGCCACAAACTGAATCATTGCTGTGATGTGCAGCCATCTGAATTCAAGATCTCAGGTTTTCAGCACTGCAGAGATTCGAGTCCCAAAGCATTACAAGTGTTAGCAGAAAGGAAAGTCAGATGGAGGCTGTAACTTCAGATGTTCCTTGAAGCTTCTTTTTGGCACTCGTTTAATATGACTGAGAACTCTGTATTTTGTTCTGCTTTTAGCTCTTGTAAAGTACTGGCATCTCATTAACTGAGGTGCTTTCTTTTGACTCTTAGAGCTGCAAGCAAGGCAGTGGGGTGAGGGGAGGCTTGAGTTTGTATTTCTGAACAGTGGCACACCTGAGAATTGAGTAGGGCTTGAAGAATGGTGGGCTCAGATGAACTTTTCTTCTTCAGGATGAGGAAGAAAACGAGGACTCTTCAGATGAAGGTGACTCTGAGAGTGACAGTGGAGATGAGGAAAAGAATGAAGAAGTCGATGATGATTTTCGCAGTCAGCTGATGAATGTTCTTCAAGCAGGGAATTCATTGGTATGTTTTCAGTGCCTGACTAGGTACAGATACCAGGAGGTTTGGGATGGTGAAGATGATCTAATAATATCCACATCCTGTCTGAGCCCATGCATTGACAACACTGGCAGTCATCTTTGTATGGCATTTGAAGCAGGCGGTTAGGATCTTCAAAGCAAGCTTTGGGAATTAAGTAATTTGTTCGTTTATTTATTGTTAGTAAGTCTTGAGTGCTTCAGCTGGTCCTGTCTGGCCCCATACAGCTTGGACTGCTGCCTGTAATAAATGAGAGTGGTGTGGACTAAAGCACTTGAGATGCTGTTACATGTTGTCTGTGTTATCTGGGCCCAGATACCAGTAGGCCACTCTGGAGACTTCTATAGCAGTGCTAGCGTGGCTTAATCATTCTTACAAAGAATCTTTGCTGTTGCTACAGGTGCAGCAACATACTAACCTCGTTACTGAAGGAGCAACAGCACAGAGGAATCTGTCAAAACCTCAGCCTCTTCCCTCTCCTGATCCTCTAGCTCTACCTGTTAGTACTGTACAGCCAGGAGTACCTGATAGGAAATACGAACTAGATTACTTATGGCTCTGAACATGTATTTCCTCTCCTCATGTTGTTATTCTGGGTCTAGAGGTAGCTACCTCCCTACTGCAGTCTGGTCTTGTCTGTAGTTCTCTCCCTGCTGTCTTTCGGAAGTACTTAGGGTGTCATGTTGTTTTTGCATTCTAAACCAAAAAGGCAGCAGATGAGAGTGATGAAGAGCTGGATGATGAGGCTATGATGGCTCTTGACAAGAACATCTCAGCCCTTTTTGCGGAGCAGCAGAAAGGAGTCCAGGCAAAGAAGGATGAGAAAGACAGGATTCGGAAAGAGAAGATCCTACGGAGGGATTACAAGATCAAGGTGGGAGATACATGTTTGGTCTGAAGACTTCTGGCTTACTAGCACATTAGTTGAAGCCTACTGCATACCGTGGGTTACTTAACACTGGAAAGCTTGGACATGCATGTGTGTGATAAGCTTGTCAAGGTTTGGCTGGATTGTTCTGCCTTTGTACAGCATGTGGCACAGCAATACTGCGGCCAGTGACTGGGGCCTCACAGGCCTGCTTGAAAACAGGACTGTGCTTTCAGGAAGTGAACTGTGGTTTCCATTTGCTGATCTGAAATGCTTCAGTTTATTAGATCATTTCCTATGTCTACCCAAAGGTAGGGGCCTGTCAGTTGATGTGCCTTAGTGTGACATGCATAAAATCCCTCTGGTAGTTTTGCAGTGTAAGCTTTTTTTGGCTTGTTATGCTAGTAAAATCAGGAGGATTATGGTTAACATCCCTGATTGTTTGTGGCTGTAATACTGACTTCAGGCCACCAGGTGTCAGCATGGACTGTCAGAATATTTGGGCATCTGGGAGCAGTTCCAGGCACTCATGTACAGAAATGTGGTGTCAGATGGGCTAAGGTGGAGGCTGAACAGGGTAACAAGTCACTGGCTTTACTACGTTTTCATTCTGATACTTTGATGTAAGAGGCTGATTTTATGCTAATGCACTGTTTGGGACACCAGTGGAGCCTGCGGGGGTGAGAGCTATCAGTCAGTGGTGCTAATAGAGAGCTATGATGAGTTACAGTGATTGCAGGTCTGGCCAGGTGGCAGTGATTCACATAACTGCTGCTGCTAAATGGTGTCACTGTACAAAATAAGACTGAAGTCAACAGACTGCCTTTAATCTTTCATATTTTTAATTTTCAGTTTGTTGTGCCCTAACAGTACAAGTGATAACAGTAGGTGTACAAATTGCAGTTGCAAATAATTTTCTTCAGTTTCTCCAGTCTGAAGGAGCTGCTCTGGGTAGATCTATCATGTTTTCCTGTGCGCATTAGTTCTTATGTCAGTAACTGTGTGTTTGCAGGTGCTGGATCTGATTGAAGCATTCCTGACTAAGCAGTCAGAGAATCCCTTGGTGTTTGACATCATTGAGCCCCTACTTCGGGTGATTGAGCAGTGCATGAGCACAGACTCTGACAAGCAGGAGGTTGACTTCCTCAAGAAAACAGCCAATATCTTCAGGTAAGTGTCCTCAGTCTTCCACATAACAGGCAATAGCTTTTGATAGACACCAGTGGTATTGGTTGAATCTCAGAAGTTGGTCTTCCTAAGACTGAAGACGATTACTATACTTATTGTGTAGCACCATACATGCACACAGTGCTTAGTCATAGCCTGCAGGAAAGAAAGTAGGATTTGGGTTTTCTAGTCTAAGGGACTTCAAGCGTCAAACCTATTTGCAGATGGAAACCTTAAGAGCAAACACTGGTATTGCAGGCATGGTGCCATGTCACTGAATTATCTCCACAGGTCTCTGATATCCAAGTCACACCATGCAACACCTCCCTAGGGTTACAGAGCTGCTGCTGTGGCTGGAATGAAACTCCCACTCTGCCTGAAACTTGTTGGAAGTTCTCTGTTCATGGCCAGAAGTGAGGCATGATACAAGATAGACAAAGACATAATGCCTGCTGTGTGTCGTGTCTTCTCTACAATACTCCCTGACATCCCTAGTGCTGCTCTACAGCATTTTCAGTGCTGCTCTCTACTCTCTGGTGAGAAGCAGTTCTGCAGTAACAGCGTTTGAGGAAGCCAGTCCTCTTTGTGAGCTCTGGAGAAGAGTTGACTCTCATGCCTAAATAGGTGCTGTAGGGCAAAGTGGTAAATATCCTCACCCTTCTTGCCACAGCAGTGATTGCCTCTTTTGCTGCCCACACTATTTCTGTTAATGTATCACCCTGAGCCCAGTGATAAGGCTTCATAGCTGTCTGTTCCCCCGAGCTCCTTCTGTAGGTAATAGCTTTGGGTTTGGTTTTAATGCTCTTCAGGAACTCCCTGTGCCGAATGAAGCAGTACTGCAAGGCAGTAGATGTCCTGCAAGAGGATTTGCATGCTTTTTTGGAGAGGCTTGTGAAGAAAGCCTGCAAGCACACTGATTCTTCAGTGGCTCTCTATTATTTCAGGTGAGTGTATACTCAGTGCTGTGGGCTGACTGTAAGCCGACATGTTAAAGCGGTTCAGAGAAGCAAGAGACCTCAAGTCTAGGTGCCAGCATCTGTGTCTTACGTGAGGACTAGTCAGTCACCCTGGCAGTCTGAAGCGTTTTCAAACAGATGTTCATTGTTTTGGTGATCACCTTCAGTGGGCTCTGTGATACAGAAATGGTCTGGTACTGCTTTGCTAATAGTGATGGAAGTGCTTCCTTGAGGCTTCATCGGGGAATTGTGTGTGTACAGATGAGAGTAATTTATAGTCAATCTGCAGTGATTGTTGTATAAATACAGTGCTTTACTGTCTCAGTGATAGCACTATGAGAACAATAATACTTATGATTCGTGGACCTACCAGTACTCACTCCTTTGCTGCTGAACGCAGGTGAGTTAGGGTAAGCCAGGTGTGTATTTGTTAGGAAACATGAGTCTTGCTGTTTCCTAGTGTAAAAGCGAGTGCCATTTACTAGTAGGCTCTCTTATGACTTGCAGGCAATTTCAGGAGGACTTTCGTACTCCATATGGGATTTCTCAACACAGCTGAGTATGCAGTGGGTACCACGTTGCATGGTCAACCCTCAGTGTCATTGGGCAATGTTGGCTGTGCAGCACACTGGCCTTGTGGCTGTGCAGGAACCATGGTACTTCTTGGTATTGCAATGCTGGCTGTGTGTGCTGCACAGCTCCCTGACAGCTTCCTGGCAGTGGCAGTCCTGAGTGGAGCTGTGCCTTTTTCTCCAAAGCAGCAGGCTCCCTGCGTACTCTCTCAGTTGATATATCCGAGTTCTCCAGGTACACAGCAGTCTGGGCTGGGAAGGCTGCACTGCAGCACCAGCTGAGCTGTGCAGGCTTGGGAATGCAGAAATCCTCAAGCACTACTAGTCAAAAACATGACATTGAAGAACCCAGGCTGATAGTGGTGATGTCTGGCTGTGGTGAGAGATAATGAAATGATGCAGTCTCCTAAGATTTGCTTGTCTTTAGGTCTGGCAAGAATGGGTTAGATAGAGATAAGGGGTCCTCTCAGGCAATTTAACCCTCCTAGGTACAGGATAAACTGCCTGTATCGTAGAATCATAGAATAGTTAGGGTTGGAAAGGACCTTAACATCATCTAGTTCCAACCTCTCTGCCGTGGGCTTCTGCCCTCAGGTGGCTTTGCACAGTGACACTGGTAACTGCTGTGTTCTTCCCTTTTCTTTTTTAGTGCCTCGTTATACCTGCTCAAAGTGTTGAAAGGAAACACATCTGATAAGTCATCAACTCCTACCCCTCTGCCAGAGAAACAGAACAGCACCATCCCACAGGCTTCTCAGGTCAGACTGCAGCTGCTCTTGGGGCAGTGGGGTTTACCAGTAAAGTTGCATTATCCCATTTCACTGAGTGGACTTTGCTTGCTCAGTCTTTTGTTCTGTGGCCTGCAGATGCCTGTCTACATGATTGTTTTTCACGAAGCTGTTAAATTCCCCATCCCCTTCTTGCCCATTCCCTCCTGTCTTTGCAGTGCCTGCTTGGCACAGCCACCAGGGGCTGCTGGTGTACAGTGGTTAACTGGAGAAGCCCAATATATATTCAAGCTGCTCTGCTGGCTGATTTGCTATTTCATATTAATCTCTTGGCACTCGCTCTGAGTTCTTTTCTGGGAGGGTGCTGAGAAGCAGGGAGGCACAGGACAGTGGTGGATGAGAGTGAGGCTTGGGCTGAGTTGTCTCAGGGTGAAGCAAGTGTGGAGCAGTCTTCGTTTAAGTGATGATTGTTTGGAGGGAAACTTTCCATCTGGTTGTGCTATAGGTGTCTGTTACTTGTGGAGCTTTGCTCTAGGTCCTCTTTCACCTGCTGTGTCTGTTGAATTCCACAGGTGTCTGAATGTGGTGACCCTATGTATTAGGCAGCTTAGTCCAGTTACCTCCACTAGAAACTTAGCAAGTAGTGTTTTACCAGCCAGCTTGATACTTGCCTCTGAACCTCTCAAATTGTGTTCAGCAATTAGTGCCGTAATCCTGTTGACATTTTGTGGGGGAGGAAAATAAACAGGGCCACCTCTTGTCGAGGGAGGGCTTGGAAATTACAAGTACAGAGCTATTATTAGCAGCTGAAAAGACAGCCAGTGTTTCTAAAGCTTAGTGAGAGACTGAGAGTGTTAATCCAAGTGGCTTTTATTCTGTGCTGGGCCTTTCTGGAAAGCAAAGTGGGAGATCTGTGGGGATTATAAACAACATACTTGATGTTGAGGTGAAAGTGAGACATGCTTCACAGCATCCTTGTGCAGCTTCCAGGGAAGGCTATTGCCCCTGTGGGAATAGAGCTGTGGTCTTGACCAGCCAAGTTTGGGGGAAGTGACATGGTTCAGTGTGTGATGCTGCTGGTGCTGACTTGGTGTTGAGGCCAGGAAGGTTTTGCAGTGTGGAACCAGAGACAAAGGTGTTGTGTGTTGCCAATGAGTAGTGCTTTGTGAGCATAATCTGGAGCTTTTCAGTAGCAGGAGAGTGGAACTAGAGCAGACTCTATGATGCAGTGGCTATATCTATGGAAAAGCATGTTACTACAGAAGTTTTGTACAATAAACATCTGCTTGGGAAGAGGAATCGTTTTTCTTCCCCTGCAGATGTGTGTGTCAAGTAAGTGCGAAGTACAGACACTTGGCTGGGAAACTGAGGACGGATATTTCAGGATCCATTTCCCTTGTCCACTCTAGCCTGTGTTCAGCTGCAGTAGACCTGGGAATTTGACTTGAGAATGGGACACAACACTAACATGGCTTTAACTTGCTATGGGGCCACGGAAAGATTGCTTGGGCAGAGGTTAGCAAAAGGTCCATCCGCTATTGTGAAGATTACAGCTTTGACCTCCCAAAATGCAGTGCTTCCCTTTTGAGAGGGGAACAGTCAGGAGTGTTGGGATGCGATGCTCCGTGTTTCCCTCTCCATTCATCCCTGTGTTTGCATCCATAGCATCCGTGCAGGTCTCGGCTGGTTGTTGCGTGTCTGGTCCCTTGTTCCTCACCAGGGGAGGATACTGGAGCATCTGCAGAGTTCTGGGCTAGCTGGATCCCTCATCAGAGCTAGGGCTCGTCTGCTGGGTACCCAGAAAACCTGGCCATAGCTGCTAAATGTTTGTAGATAGAGGTATCTACATACACTGGTATCTGAAGATTCTGATAACTCTATAGCTAGCAACGCCATGTGCACAGCATATCTGCTGCAGGATGGGCTTTGGGTGCTCTCTGAACCTCGTGTGTTAAGACTTGCCCATCACAAACTTAGAAGTACAGCCCCCACACTACATGCAGTGTTTGTAGGCTTACTAGAAAGCTGTTCTGCCCTTCACTAACGTGGTCATATGGCCATCAGTACTTGGGTAAACATGTTTGAGGTCCATTTTGTTGTTTCTTTCTGGTTCTAAATGTTGTATCCCGTAGGCTATGTATCCCATCATATCCCATGATGTATCCCATCATATCCCATGATGTATCCCATCATATCCCATGATGTATCCCATCATATCCCATGATGTAAACTACCCAAGAGTATGTGGTTGTTGGAAAAACTTGTGTGCACTGGTAAAATGAAATTTTTTTATTGGTAGTGATTCATCCTTGTGTTTCACTGGAAATGTTTCTTGTTCTGCTTTTTCCCTATAGCTGTTGAGCACAGGTTGTTTGGATATGGAGAGAGTGACTGCAGTTTATCAGCAAGCACTAACACAATTCCTGACTAAACGGAACAGTGCCCTTACAAGCTCCATGTTCCATGATCTCTTCACACGCTTCCCGGTGAGTGTTGCTGACTATGTGGTATGTTCCACTGACTCCCAAGTCCAGTTGTAACTCATGGGGAAGTAGGGAGAGAAACTTGCTCGCTTTATCTGTGGGCATTTAAAACTGCTGTCAGGTTTCCTACATCTTCCCCTGCTCAGACTTAGTACTGTATGTTTTGATAGCAACACTGCAGAAGACCAGGATCTCATGTATGGTTTGGGCTGGGATACTGCATGGAGAACACAGATGAATAGAAGTCTGCTGTTTAAATACAGCCTAAGAAGCTTTGATTTTTTTTTTTTGCCAGTATTCAGGACAATGGGATGAGCAAGGTTTGCACGAGGCTGGACACACTATTGCTGATCCAAGCCAAAATGTTCTTGGCCTTCTTGGCCACCTGGGCACAAGATGGCTCATTTTCGGCCAGCTGTCGACCACCCTCCTCAGGTCCTTTACTGCCAGGCAGCTTTCCAGGCTCTCTTCTCCAAGCCTGTGGTGGTCCATGAGGTTGTTGTGATAAATAGATAAACACTTGATGTCTGTTTATCCTCAGCAAATTTACTGAGGATGCACTTGATCCCCTTTTCTACATCATTGCATCTCTTTTATAAAACAAAGGTAAAGATATACACAAACTCTGGCCTGTTTAAAGCTAGGGTTTGCCAATTTGCTATAGCTCTTTGTTCTTTTAGTAGGCTTTCCTTCTCCCCTCCCCAAAGAAACCATTTCAGGTGGTGTGGGTGGAATAATCATCTGCACAAGATATCAGTGAACTGTGCAGCAAACTGCTGTCCTTGCCTTGTCAGAGCCAGACCTTCCAGTACCTGCTAGGTTGTACTAGTGGTATACCAGTAAGGCATTTACAGTCCAGATGCTTTCTCATTTCTTATGCCCCTGAATTTGGGAGTATTTTGTCTGTAAGTACAGAAATTGGTGGATTAGGGCAGAGCAGAGGTTCATCAAGCTTTGCTGACAATAACGACTCCTCTAGAAAGGTTGGTTTGATCAAGACTTGTAGCAGGGCACAACTTTAAAGTGATTTGGAGGTCTGCAGGGAGGCCTTCCTCCTGACAGTTGTTTCTGGCCCTGTTAGCGGGTGGGTTCAGATCTTTCTCCAGGCTCTGATGGCCTGCAGTCTAACTCAGCATATTCTCCTTTGCTCCTGGGACTGTTCCTCTGTGCAAAGTGAGCTGCCTGCGTAAAGGAAGATGCAGTCTTAAATCCAGAATCAGGCAGAACACAGGAGGTGAAATCTTTGCCTGATAGTTCTGAGTTAAGAGATTTGCTGCTGGTTTTGGTGTGTTCAAGATTTTACTTGGGGCTGGTGTGAGCAAAGCTGTTAATTTTCAAATAAGCTGTTGCTGATTTCTGGGCACTTTTGTTTCCTGTGGCATTTAATTCTCACTCAGGAAGCTGTGTACAATGTAGGCTGTTTTGCTTGAACACCAAACCTGTCTGCCAGCAAGCCACTAATAAGAGATTGGATCTTTCGTTACAGATCATGTGTAAGCCATTAGTAGATACTCTTGTCAAGTCTATCACAGCGGGAGCCAGGCAACATCAGCAGGTAAGAAGGAACGCAAACAAACAAAGCTGTATTAAACAGTCAATTGGAGAAGTCAATCACAGCAGCTCAGGTGATGCTTAATATGCTTAATGCTGCCTTTAGGGCTGCCCAGTTTTGAGAAGTGGGCTTCCTAGGGGGAGAGCTTTTGCAAATACTGTCTTGGTGCTTCAGGTGTGTGGCTGAAGTTGTGGAGGCAGGTTATAGATGTGCAGTCACGGGGGTTCTTTGGTAGCATCTGCCTGCAGCTTTCAGGGTGGAGGCCTGATTGATAAGGGGATTGCCTTCAGTTACTTATTCTTTGATTACTTTCTTATTGGTAGGATGTTCCCCTGTATTAATGTAGTGTGTCATGCTCCTTGCCTCCTAATGCTAACTCAGGATTAGCTTCTGAAATCTGCTCTGTTCCTTGCAAGCTGTCCTGCACTTTCTAGGGCATGTGCTTCTGTGTCTAGTTTAAAACCACCTGTAATATAGATCCGATTTGTGATGGTTGAGTGCATGTGCCTGACTAACACAGAGTTAGTGGAGCCTTATCAATAAAACATTGCAGGGTGAGTGCACAGCTCACTGTTGCATGAGCAGGGAATGAGGCCTGTCTGGGTTTTCACTGCAGTGGGGGGGCCTTCCA
>JBCJKH010073198.1:12798-23661 GCA_039877255.1 Loriculus beryllinus | reverse complement strand
TGTCTCACCACCCTCCTTATATCCCATCTAAACTTCCCCTGTTTAAGTTTTAATCCATTACCCCTTGTCCTACCACTACAGTCCCTAACAAATAGTCCCTCACCAGCATCCTTATAGGCCTCCTCCAGATTCTTCACTCAGTCTCCTAGTTTCAGTTCTGTTCAATGCCTGAAACAAGTCCATTATCTCATATATGCAGACAAATACTTGGGCAGACCCTGAAACACCAGGAAATTAAGGCCTTAAATGAACTGTGCATGAACAGGCACAATCCTGATACTCATCTGTACTACAATTGTAACTGAAGGACAAAATCTATTTTCACACCTACAAGCCATTTATTTATAACTGAAGTCCCATAGCTCTTGTCATGCAATCAAAACCTGGGCAGATGAATTACATCCAGAAAGTGCTTCTTTCTCACTCTTCTAAAGAGTCCAGAATAATTGCTTTGCTGCAGATAGTTCCACTGTGTATATCTCCACCTAGTCTGTGTCCTCGACACTATGACTTTCAAGCATGACTCACCGTTACCTTATGACAACTCTGAACCATACATGCTAACGTCAACTGTAAGTTAAGGTGGAAGTGTGAAAGTTTTAAACAAATACAGAAGGAAATAGCTGGAACAGCTTTCTGATCAGAGCAGTGCAACCTAAAAGGCTGACTGAATTCTCATTCTTATTCTGTAATGAGCTTTTATTCATTTTTAAGACATGATTGTCTGTGTAGTAGGATTCAGAATATGATAATTACATTGCTCAAGGGAAAAACTGTTTTGAGCCACTGGGACATGATTATCAGTGTTGTTAAACTGCTGTAAGGGTCATTGGCATGCCTTCTTCCTGGACCAAACAGCACTCTTTCAGATAATTCCCAGACACAGGAATCAAGAATCAATGTCTATATCTATATAAGCAAGGTGCTCAAATCAGTGAATGTGGTTATATAAACATGAATATTTGTGATGAGAATTCAACAGCTAAACTCTTCACCATCGGGTTGAAGTAGTTCCACAGAATGGGGTTGCTCTTTAGTGATGGGAGCACATTAGTTGAACTCTTGGAGTATTCTAACTTGGCTTCATCTGCAAGGATCACAGTTTTGAAGATCACGCTACAATGTAAAACAAAGCAGAGGCATGGGAATGATCAGAAGATTTACTTTTCAGGTAAATGCCTGAGCCAACTGTAGTGTTCCAGTGACTGTTGCTATAGAGCAGTTTGGAAAATTGGAAAAAAACATTCTGGTTTGGAAGCTAAGGGAATCAGCTGGCACAGATGCCCACACTTCTGAGCCAAGTGACTTTGATTGCCAAGGACTTTTGTCAGGCAGCTGCAGCATACTGGCATGGATGCAGTTCATCCCTGACAGTCCTTTTAGATTCCTATTGTTATAAACTGAAAATCCCTTTATTTAACTTCATTGTTTCTGTTAGAGAAATTGTAAGTATGTTACAATCTGAAATTCTGAGAATCGCAGAGTGATCCAGAGTAGATTTCTCTTTTAGATACATACTTAATTTTGGCTTAATTTGCACATCTAATTCTCTGATTAAAAAAAGAAAATTGTAAATTTTTATATTATATCCATTTGAGAAGAAAAAATACCTCAGGGAGCAAAATACTAGAAAGTCTTGGGAAAAGTGAAGGAAGAAAAATGGAAACCAAGTCTTTAATAGTCTTATTTGTTGTTTGGAAGTTCACTACAAGAAGCAGTCGCGAGGACTTTTGAAATACTTAGAGATTAAACAGCTAGCAAGAAAGAAGTCAGAGGCATGTCTGAAGGATTATGATTCAACAATTAGAACAACTTCAGTAGTCTTAGACTGAAAGAGTTATCCCCATTAATTCTCCATTGTGCAAGTAATGTTTTAGCAAAAGTCCTCATAGGGTTCTGATATATATGTTCTCAGTTATTAGAAGAAAACAGTTTTAACATGATGGATGTTAGCTGCCTCTGATTCTGTCCAGAGAGATCAATGACAGAAAATTTTCTACAATATAGTAGAAGGAAAGCACTTTCTCACACTCCAGTTTTAATCTCTCTTGTCACTCATGTGTTGCATGACAGCCAAAGACTTACTGTATTATTGTTTTTTTCTTTCTTTTAAAATTATTTCCCTTTTTTGTTTTGCCCTAAGGTTCCAACTGGAAAACAGAAGTATAAAAGAAGACTAAAGAACATCAAAAGTTTGACAAAGACAAAGGATGCATAAAAGCACTGATCAAAAGAAGTTCAATCTTATTCTTTGATGTTAGCAAAGAAATACTAAGAGGATCTTATTCTCTCTGGGGTTACATTTATCATTTTAATTCATGTTAAGGGAAGAAATGTTAAGATGTATTATGTCTGGATTTGACAATTCAGATCCCCAATTGGTTAAGACACAATGCCAACACCTTTCTGACTAACAGAATTAATGCTTCTTGTTTTCAGTCAGGAGTCATTGGAGGAATATTTTAGCCGCATTATACAGAAATATTTCATATCTACTAGATTTGCATGTCCTCCTAGTTTTAAGTATGACACCAAAATTCAAATCATACTCCAGCTGAAGCTACCGAAGTTTACCTCATTTCTAGTTCCTACTGTAAAGAAAACTTGGAGTTCTCACTGTATCTTTGAAGAGAAATCAGGTTTTCTTCCTACTAAGATTAATTTTAAAAGTTCTTTATTAGACGTGAATTAATACTTTAATGTATAGTTTAGCCTTTATAACACATAGCTGGCCAAAAGCTACACAAAAAGGAAGGTAAATTTAAACTCTCTAAGGATCAAAAATAATTACAGGTGCAGAACACTTAAAATGGACAGCTTCCTACCTGGAAAACATCACAAGTTCTCTAACCTGAAGAACTTCTACAAGTGTATTACAGAAGAATTTGCATCTATCTATAATCCAAGTATGGTAACAGTCACTTGCCTGAAAAGCAATTTAGGCAATTTTAGAGCAACGCATTGATAATGTGAGATGCAAGGTCAAGTAGATGTCATAAAGGACAGACAGCCAAATATGCTATATTTAGGTATGGGTTTTCAGTACGCCACTGTCTGCGGGCTGACTGTTGTTGCACATGTTCCTCACCTGACATGAAATATGAAGCTTTTTCATCTTAGTGAAAGAGAGAAAAGTTATTTTCCAACCCAACCCAAATACAATTAAAAGTAAGCAGATCCCTGTTGTCAAATAATAAATGAGCCTGAAATTCACATCTAAAGTGGTTCTGTGCCAAATGGTTTTGTGTCCCAGCTTCCATATTATGGGTACAATGTTTTTAAACCTCATTGAAGAACCTTTCACTGAGGTTTGGCATTGTTTATTTTTACTAGGGCATGAAAGAAGCTTGGTAAGTAGAAAGACAGGGTGTTTCTAGGTAACTGCTGCTTATAGGAGGTCATGCAAAATGCATCTAAGGGTGACTATGTGTCCTCACTGCAGTCACAACAGTTTGTTCAGATACTAACCTCCACCACAGCTCTTCTCGATTTCGTCTCTAGATTAACAAAACACATCACTCAGATATGAATTAGGTGACCTCCATGCATTTGTTTGGTTTGTTTTCTGTTTTTCAGATTTTTTCTTATTTAGTTTGTTCCATCTATAAACTAGAGACCTCAACAAGATTCAAATGACACGTAAGAAATGCTAAAGAGGTACTTTGTATCTATGAATTACCAGAAAGATTTCTGAACCTTCTAGGAAAAGTGGTATCTGCAAGAAATATAGGACAGGTTTTTATGCATTCCTACTACTTTTAACTCAGAGCAACTGCAGGGTCTGTTTTTCTTCATCACCCAATTCTTGAAAAAGGGAAGAAAACAGAGAAAAACTTGAGAGCATTGCTTTTCACTGGGTAATGATTTCTACAGAATCATGAGTAATGCTTGTGAAAAAAAAAAAAAAAAAAATGTAGCCAGAATGGGAGAAGTGTCAACATTTTTTTATGCCAGTGCTATGGTAAGCATTACCACAAAATGTTTTTTCTGCTTCTGTAGAAATATTTTGTACTCTGACACGGTGCACCATGCCAACTGAGGTGGAAGTGGGAGCTTTCTGCTTTCCAGGGTATGACTTCTGTACTACGTTATATATACTTAGGAAAACTTATGTTTTAAGCAGTCAACACAAGGTGAGCTACTTCTGAATTGTGAATAAGTGAATTGAATAATGTAAGGCTTACTTCCTCCATAACACAACTTAAACTTTGCCTGCAAAGACAATGTACATTTTGTCAAGTGCGTTTTCATTTTGCAGACCATGGGGTGACAAAACTCATCCACTTGGTGTCTTATGCACAGTTTCTCTTCTAGTGCAAGCACAAAGGCGATGTAATAAAGACAGGTCATACTGTAGGAAAACAAGATCCTCTTAGTATAAAATAGTAAATTACTTCTGATCATGCCCATCCATTCTTTATAATATTATACTTAACCAGCTATGGAACAGAGATATCAAGTGACTAGAACTAGCTGAAAATACATCCTTGAAAATGTACTGTGGAAAACTGTTTCTTTTCAGCAATACAGTGCCACATGGAAAAAAAAAAAAAAAAAAAGTGTCTGCCTTCAATAATAACACTTCACACTTCGTCCTGGGCAAAGCAACACACTGAAGAGAAATCAGCTTTACTGGAGGAGATTGAACTAATTCAGCTGTGGTCGTAAAGCCAGGTAGCCTTGTTAGCTGGGCTTCAGCTGAGCTAATATTTGCTATCTCTCAGCAGTGTGTATAAGTTCATCACAGTGAGACTCCAAATACTTTGATTTACCATGTCAGAGACATTTTTCCTGCATCCCCACTGTGTGAGAAGGCAGAATCATGGAAGATGCAACAGGCAGAATTATTTCTTTCAGCATGCTAGAAATATTAACTTAAATGCAGATTTAGCTTTTGGAAAATATTTTAATTCAATATTTCATTAAGGACTGAGTGATTTCTCTCCCAAGGAAACTTCTTACCAGTTGTTTCCATGACAAAGACAACCACACTCAGAATCACTGATGACTCCGTACTTCAGTAAATCAAACCATTTCTACTATTTTTTTATACTTGAAAAAAATCTTGTCTTCCTGAGCTCTTTATTGTTCTTTTTATTTATTCAGAGGTGTGTTTCAAAACAGTTTCTTTTTATCACACAAAAGTATGTATGCATTTAAACTTTAAAAAGGAGCAATTGCGACTCAAATTCAAGTGTGCTGTACTGGAAAAGAGACAAACTTTTTTTCTAAATCTCTGCATAAATATGGTTTAAATATGGACCTTCAAAGTCCAAGTTGGACCACATGCCCAACATTTTATGATGTCATAAATACAAGCAGTATGCAATAGCCTGTAAAATAGGAAAATATCCTTAAAGAAATTTTACAAATCTTAGAAATCTACATAACTATTATTTGCACTGTACTGTACGTAATGCATCTTTTCATTCTCCTTTCCAAAACTACTTAATCTAGGCCCAATCAACACCCAGACACAAGACTATTACAACATCTTGAAAGCTATAGATACAGAACAAGTAATCCTGCCAAGTAATTGGCAAATATTGATTAAGGAATTTAAATGAATGTAAAAATTTAATTTTGCTTTTTCATTGGAATTCAGTTCAAGGAGAAAAACAAAACATGTACATTATGTAAATGAAACTGGTCAGTCTTGCTCCCCATTACTGTCAGTTAATAGTGAAGCATATGGAGTAATTCATCTTGTCCTAAAACAGTTCTTAAAACTGTCCCGAAACCAGTCTGAAGCAGACTGGGTTTGTCGATTAATTACAGAGGGACACCTGAGCAACCAGTTGTGCAGACTGGGATTGTCTAGCACTGGATGAAAAAGTTGTCACACACAATTTAATAATGTAATAATTCAGTGTGCAACCCCACCTGCATTTTAACTGTGCCCTGATTGGCTTGCTGCACAGTAATTTCAGGGGCCACAACTGTCATATAAAATTAAACATCTTAACACTTACTTTTTAAAAATTCATTGCTTGGTCAGTACTAACACTCTGCGCTTCTGCTGGATGCCAAATAATGACAGAAGCAAGCAGAGAATTGAAAGAAGAAATAAAAAAGTACATTTTTATTTATATACACTGGTGGACTTAGCAGTATTAGGTTCATGGTTGGACTTGATGATGTTGAGGGTCTTTCTCAACTGAAATTATTCTATGACTGTTTGCCTGTGCTTTAAAAATCCTACAATTTTTATACCTTCAGCATGGGTAGAAAATTCTTGATTGGCCATTGGTTGAACCCTGATAGCTCATCCTGAAACAGTCATCTCAACACACTGGTTAATTGTTTCAGCTCATAGGAGATGTAACTCATGGAACTTTTCTGTCTGACTTTGTCTCTTTCTTCTCTGCTGCTTTTAGTCCATAATCTCTGAACTGCAAACCACGTTGTTTATGCAGACAACAGTCTATAAAGAGGACGAAATCATTCTTTCAGTACATTAGATGTTGGTGTTTTGCTGGTTTGGGGGGGTCTTGGTTTGGCTTGGTTTGGTTTGGTTTGGTTTGGTTTGGTTTGGTTTGAAGAAGGGTGTTTTCCAGGTTCTGTGTGCAGTTATAGAGACCAACCACAAAATGTTTCCCCAATATCATCTTAATAGAAACATTCCTTTGAGTAAAATAAACAGATCAAATGTCTAAATAAGGAAGGTATTTTAGTACATGCCAGTAACATATTTGCAATAAGTAAACATGTCTTTTGGAATTGCACTGGCTATTACACAGGTGTCCAGAAGGCAAATAGGTCAGATTTGAGTTGTAGTATCTCTGAAGGCTTCTGCAAATGAGAATGCCATTCATGTTTTTGGAGCTAAGACTTGGAAAAATTATAGGGAAAGTTGTCTGGTTTTGGCAGCATTTACTATCTTTTCAGTCACTAAAAACCTTTCAAATTAAGAATTGGCCTGTCTTAGCTTTGCAAAATAATTTTATGAAAATAACAAAATTATGATAAATACCTTTTTTTAGGAAGTCTCGATCTTCATCACACATCAGCTGCAAATCTAGACCCAACCCCTAAATCTAGCCAGCATTCTTAGCCCAGTATTTCCATGATAGTGAAAAATAAACTCACAATTTGGAGCTAAAACCACAGTGAAATATACCCATTGCCATGAAATTCCAGTAATCAAGGATATTTACCTGCTCTTTGGACTTTTCAGCTGAGCCTGAAGTTGCAAGCCAAGCTAGAACAACTGATAACAGAGACATCCAGGCTAGTCAGGGGAATGGGAAATAGTTCAGGAGTGAGGAAAAAAGCACAGCTTGTTCAGCCCTGCAGAATGAAGGCTGAGGGGGAACAGGTTGGGTGAAAGCAGGAGTACAACTTAAATGAAAAGCCAGTGAGGTCAGGATAAAACAGGTGAAAATGAAATATGAGTGCATTTAAAATGGAAATTACAAGGTTTTCAGTTTTAAGGGCAATCAGGTTTTGTTAACAGCCTCTGAAGAAAAGGAGGAAGGACAAAGACCAAGTACATTCAAAACAGAGTAATTATATACTGTCAAGGCTCTGACAAACAAAGCTTGAACTGGAATATTGAGAAGTCTCCTTTCTTATCTTTCAATGTTTTCATATCAGAGAACCCCAAAATTATTTAACTGTGAATAAGCCACTGGACTTTGGGGATAAACATATTCATATATGGAGTGTGCTCAGCTTAAAAAAAAAAACAAACTAAGAATGGGCAATATCCTAACTGCAATGGAAATGCCAAATGCTTCCCAACCATATGTGTGTTCAGAGCATTATGTGTACTTCCTAGTGAATGTGAGAATACAGTTAATATTCACAGTATATAAAACAGAAAGGTGAAAGAAAGAAAAGGGTCTCTAAATAAGTGAGTTTTCTTCAAAATTATCTTCAGAAGATGAGGACTGATAATGGCCACATTTCCACTATATTTGTGCTGTGAATGTTTTTAAGAACCTATTACTCAGTTTTAAAGCAAAACTTTGGGATCTGTAATAGTCATTGAACTGTTAGTATATAGAGAAAGAGATGAATTAGAGAAATAGGCTGACTTTAAGGCAAGAAAGGTCCTAAATGCAGCCCTCAAGAAACCTTTGGACATATTTGTTTAAACAATCCTTTGACACATTCCAGCCTCATATTTCTAGCAAAGTATTAGTTGCTTGCTGATAATAATGTTTGACAATGTTGGTATGATATTTTGACATAATAGCTCTCAGCTAACAACTGAAGAACATTTACAGCCAATTAATGGGGACTGGTCATATCTTAGGTGGGGAAATATTTCTGTACTGTTTTAAGATGTGGGATTTCATCTGTATGTCCATACTGTTAAATATGAACTGAATCACAAAAATAATGAGACAGGATCAGACACAGCACTGTTACTGAGTTCAGCTTTAACTTCTGAGCAGCTAAAATCTCATTGATGCATCATGAATATGTGCCCAACAGGATGTGCCACAAGGTTCCAAATTCATACTTCACAAATAAGCAACAGGTGAAATAGGGAGAGCTGGTTTCTTATAGCTGTTTGCTGTAAAAATGCAATTATCAGGAACAGCCTGCTGTTCACAAGCAATGGAAATATTTCAGTTTAGAATAGTGTCTGCCAGGGATTGTTGTGTCCCCGTTCTTCTCAGGAGGACAAACTGTGCCTTTCCTTAGCCATAAAAGCTCTTTGTCTCGGAAAGGCCATAACCCATGGAAAATCAAGCAGCCAAGATACATTAAGGTAAGAAAAAGAGGAAAATATTAATCTTCAGTGGAGGAAGAAATCTTGAGGTGGTAGATCTAGACCTTCCAAATTTGTTGAAGTGCAAAAGAATGATTTTTAAAAATATTTTTATTTTTATTTTTATTTTTTTTAACAAGGGTGCTTCTTTTGTTTCTAGTGAACTATTTCAATAGAAGATTTTTTTTTTTTATAGTCTTACAAAAAATTTTCATTTCACCCAAATTGTTCTGGGTGGAATGCTCTTCTAAACACAAGGGAAAAGAAGCCTAAATGTTATAAATTCTTTCATACCACTTCTTGTTATATTTTCATCTTTCCCAATATGAATTAAGGTCTGTCACACTAAATGTACTCCATCTGAAAACAGCTCAGAGCAAATCTGGGTCACTGATTTGTTGAAAGATCTGTTCTGTGTCTGCAGTTTTTTGATATTTTTGTAAATAATTATGACTACAGTACTGAAAATTGTATATTTCAAGCTAATAGATGAAAGCTTCAGAAATTAGGAGTAGCCAGATGAAGACAGCCAGGAACAATTTAAATACAAGATCAATGTTATATGTAGAAATGGAATCTAATTCAGTTAATGTAAAATGTTCAGTTGTGGAACAAACACTAACAAAGAGCATATATTAAATGAAAGAAGACACTGAGAAACACTGGAGAGCAGTATACAAAGAAAATGAAATAGAACAGAACAGAACAAAATAAAACAAGACACTGCATGAATGACTGAAAGAAAATAGAAAGGAAGAACTAAATAAACTTTTGTGTAGAAAGAAATGAAATGGAAAATTTTAAAATTTGTTAACACTAAATCCTTCTTCCTTCAAACTGAAATTCAAACCTACTGTTGATCAGGCCTATAATGGACTATAAAAAACCTCTGGAAATTTATAAAGAATAAATACATAGCAAGTTAAAGAGGACTTTTGATGAGAGATGAGGGAGTTGAGTGAGAATATCCATTTTAACTAAAGACAGTAACGATCCCTACTATATCTATCACTTTTGCAAGAAAATATCCTCTGCCAGCATTGACTTTCAGCTATTTTAGTTCAGACTAAAAATATCACTGTAAAACAATACTCATTTTTGCTCTGATCTGCAGAGTTTGAAATTGTCAAACATTTGTTTTCTATATATTAAACATCTGAGGTTACAATGAACTCTGGAGGGCGAGGCATCAGTTTGCTTTGAGGATGGCTACAGTCTTTTATAGGAGCAGACATGCACATGTACATGCTGTTTTGATTTTGTTATGTTTCCCTCTTCAACCTTAGATACCTCATTTAAAACTTAAAATGTAACATCCTCTGTTGCTCTGTGTCAGAACAAGGACATTTAGAGGAACAGTTTTATTTCAGGGGTCATCATCCATAACTTCCGCTTTTTTATGGCTACACTTTAAATAAAGGTTATGATTCCATTTGCCATGCAATATACAAAGAGATAAATCAGATAATGTGGGAAGTATCCATTTTATCATCATAAATAACATCTTGGTGTACTGCACCTTTTTAAAACTCTATGGTAGATTTATTTCCAAATTTGAATTATGGTCTCACACACTCCTGGGAAGTTAGCAATCCACTCCCTATTTTGCGTGCAGGTAAAATGAGGCAGAGCCAGATTAGAAAATTTTTCTTTCCTTGCAGAGACAAGTCCTAAAGCTGAGGAACACGAAAATGGATCCTATCTCTTGTGTTTGCATACATTCCATGGCAACACCTTTTCTTCCACTTTAGGTCCTGATGTTCATTATCCTTACTTCTAGCCCCACTCCTTTCTCATAAGAAGACAAAATAGGTAGAAACACAGCAGAAAATCATGGGATGCAAGAATCATGGTCACAGAAGAGCAAACACAGTTCTTGGAGGTTTTCTCTTTATATTTCACACTTCTATCGCTCTATCACCTGCCTTTTACAGTTGACATTCGGGAATTGGGACATAAAAAAGATTGAAATTGTGGTAACAGAATTTTGATTCCTACCTGAACAGTACAAAAGTTTCCAGTTTTAAACACAGCTTTCCACTCTAAATGTAGTGTAATTATAACAAAATTGGAATTATGCTAGATTTGTAGAGTTTAAAGGGGTCAGAAACTGACAAGAAATCTGGCAAAGTAAATCAAGC
>JBCJKH010073198.1:0-10354 GCA_039877255.1 Loriculus beryllinus | reverse complement strand
TGCTCTTAAGACTCAGGTTTTCTGAGAAACAAAAAAGGGATAATCTAGCTGCTGTGGGGAATATCAATAATCATTTCTTTAGATTCATACATGAAAACTCATGGGAAATGACCTCTGAAAGTCTCTCTTCCGACCTCATGCTCAAGGTAGTGTTGACTACAGGGTCAGTTCAGGCTGTAGCTCTCTATCCAATCTAGTCCTGAAATCTTTTGAGGCTGGAGACTGCGAAACCTCTCTGAACAACCTGTTCCCCTTCTTGACTGTCCTCATGGGAAAAATGTTCCTTCCTATACCCCATTGAAACTTCTCCCAATTTAATATATCTATTTTTTAATGCATTTTGTATTCCTGAATTTCAGGAGTTCCTGTCAATCAGTTCCTCTAGCTTGTCCATATCTTTTTGAAGGAGAGCTTTGCCCTTAAGCATCTTGACTGCACCTCCTTAATTCGCCGATGCCCACAAACTTGATTTCAGGAATTCAAATTTTAAAGTAATCAATGTCTGTAGCAGGCCTGGGTCATATAACCTGCATAAACACAGCCTTATATAATCCTTTCATCTTATGGATATTCTTCATTTATGGATATTTTTCAGAGAGGTTAAATTCTAAAAACATTGGAATTTGTTCATGTTTTTGCCTCAGGGCAGTCTACATCCTATTTGTCTGAAATTTAGAGAACCTTGTTAATTTGGGGTTTCTGTTTTGAGGGTTGATTCTGGTATTTTTTTGGTTTTGTGTTATTTTTGAGTGGATAGCACCCTACACTACATCCTTACTTTTCCTAAAATAAATAAATAAATAAAAAATAAATAACGAGTATTCCTACTGGCATATCCACAAAAGGGTAAAATATTTCAGATACTTTACCATTTGATGCCATTTGTCTGTGTAAGGATGATCCATATTTTAAGGAATGTATATAATACAGAGACAATTTAAATGAGTGAAACTGAGTTGGAGAGGACACAAAATAATATATGTCACTTCTTTGCAAATTGAAACATGCTATTTTTCTGAGGGGAAAAAAAAAAGAAGGGAAAAGAAAAAAAGGAAAAAAACCCCAAACAACCAACCAACCAAACAAACAAACCAAACAAGGAATTTTGGAGTAAATTCAATCTCTGTAAACACCTTGTCCTGAATATTAAGTTACATTAATGAGATAGCATTTTTAATGTGTTATGCAGGTACATTGTTGTGACACTGATTCATCTAACACTTTTTAAAATTTCAGAAATCTCAACATTAAATCTAAGTAAGTTTTTCCTAGTTCCTTTTAATCCTTCAAGATAAATAACTCCATACAGAAGGACCAGGGACAAACAGGTTGGAAAGAAAAGTCCCTTGGAGTCTTGGTGGATGATGAGTTGAGCATGAGCTTGCAGCGTGCCATCATGGCAATAAAAGGCCAATGGGATCTTGGGCTGCAGTAAAAGAAGCATGTCCAGCAGCTCAAAGGAGGTGATCCTTCCCTTCAGCTCAACTCACGTGAGACACATCTGGACCACTGACTCCTGCAGTGCTGGACACCCAGTAGAAGAGAAACAGTAACATACTGGAACAAGTCCAGTGAAAAACCACAAATATGATAATGGATGGGAACATCTCACCTACAGGGACAGGCTGAGAGACCTGTAACAGCTCAGCCTGCAAAAGGCTCAGGGGGTCTAGCAATGTGTATAAATACCTGAGGGATGAGTAAAGACAAAGCAAGCATCTTCTCAGAGATGCCCAGGGACATGACAAGAGCTAAAGGGCAGAAAGTGAAATACAGGAAATTCAGTTTAAGCACAAGAAAACTCTTCTGTGGTATGAGAATGGTTAACAGTGAAATAGGTTGCTAAAAGAAAGAAGCTGTGGAGACTCCATCCTTGAAGATGTTCAAAACCAAACTGGACATGGTTCTGCCCTAGTTGACACTCTAGTCAAAGAAGACCAGTGGGCTAGGATTAAATGATTTCTAGAGATCCCTGCCAAACTCAGCAATTCTGTATGATTCTGTTTGAAATTATACTTGAATCACTTCTCTGCAAAAACCCACCTTTCCAATACTCATAGTCTTTGAGGTCCCTCTAGCTGGGTGAGATGAATCTTACTCACTGATAATTCGAAAAATCACCTCCAACAGGACTTGCTTTACAAACAGAGGATAAAATAAAGTGGGGGGACACTAACAAACAAAATTAAGAGTGAGAAGGACATGTCCAGATTGGAGAGCAGTGTTTGTCACATGCCAATTTTTCAAGTATTTTATGTATTTTTTTAGTCACCTGTGACTGTATTCCAACAATGAATATGAGCTTTCTTAAAAAATATATAATGCATAAGCAGGTACTTGTTTATATTATCTCTCATTAAACATGTATCAGCATCTCCCTGAGAAAAAAAGGTTCACAATGTGATTGGTCATTCACTTTAATTTTTCTGCTAATAAAATAATCAGAAGTAAAACAAAATGACTGAGGCAAGCTTAAAATACCACAAAAGCATCTTGCAAAATTGTTGAATTTGTCCTGCAATAAAGAAAAATTCTTGTTGACAGAGTTAACTTCTTTAGATTTCTCTTCAAATTTTGTGAAGTTGTGAGCGATTATTAAAAATTCGAATTGTTGGGGTACTTCTGATCCCTTTCCACTCCAGTAAACAGAAGAGAATGAAACAATTCCTTTAACATAAATTTATTTTTAAATCCAACAAATTTTTCAAACCTTAGCTGCTGTAGATGCACAGATCTGACATAATCTGGATCAGAGTGTGATGACTCTCTCCAGTACTCAGCAGCTCCCCTGCAGACATCTCATATGGATAGGTGCATTCTTCAGGGGCAGAGCCACAGCTGCTGACATAACCACTATTTTTTCCCAGGCTATCAGAAAAATAATGCCATAAAGAGGTATTTTAGGGAAAAATATAAAGAAGTGGAGTGGAACAGCTCATCAGACAGCCTTTTTGGTTACTTACGTTCTTCAGATCAAATCAAGGTATTGTTTCCCATTTGCTGAAACTGGATCTCACCGTCTGGTATAGGATTAAAGCCATACACTTTCTTTCCTTTGTTCTCAACAGCTCACAATATAGTCTTTTAGCATAGGAAACACACCGGAAATACTAAAATAAATCATTGTTAACTTCAACAATCCAATATAAAACTGGAAAGTTAAGAAATAAAGTAATCCTGTCTCTATTCCCCTTGGCAGTCTGTCAACACCACCACACAATTTTTCATCCATTCTATTGGTTCATGAAGTTTTGCATTCTAGAAAAAGATGAATCTTTGTATGTGAAGAAAACTCGCATCTCACATTAAAAAAAAAAAAAAAACAAAACGAAATCAAACAAACAAACAAAACCCCAGAAACTTAAAACCCCCCAAACAAACCAAACAAAAGAAAGTCATGTGTCCCCCCCCTTCAAAGACCACTACAACTAATATTAAAATTAGCATCCTTGCAGCAGAGGAAATACTTAGAAACTGAGCTGTAAGGATGAAATTGATTTCACCTTATTTCTGTCATAGAAAAATTTAATGTGTTCACCATTTTAAATCCCCTACATTTCCTGTATAGACAGAGGAAAGAAAGAGACACGCCTTGCAAAGATAAGGTCATCCATTTCCAGAGATGAAACAACTTCTGTTATTTTTTTAGTCATTTTAGTTGTTATTCAAAATTTCTAATCAATGACTCAGAAAATTTGGTTTCACAGGGATTTGGGTAAGTGTAACAAAATCTGAATCTATGATTTTCTGGCTTAGTCTGAAAAACTGTGGTTTGCTGTACAGACCACCTACAAGCCAGTACATTATGTGAGAGAAGAGAGAGTAGATGGTGGGAGAGGTGCAAAGGACACTGGGGTCTCTGAGCAAGGATCAGGTAGAACTTTCCTTGGATACAGACCTGAATAAATAAACATTCAACTAGTGGACAATCCTCACTTTTTTTATGAAAAGGCAGTACTGACATCCCTGGAAAGAACCCAGTAAACCACTTTTCATCAAAAGAAAAAATTTGAATCAAATCCAAACGTTTTATGGAATTACACACACTTGACAAAAAGTTAAAAACAAGGACAAAATGGTAAAGGCAATCATTTTGGATCAACTATATCTACAATGTCAAAGTATTTATGCTTCATTTTAACTGTTAGCGTTTTGGGTTTTTTTAATATAAACTCACATACTATATATATTTTATAAAGATTATTATTTTATGTCTTACATTAATATAAATAATGTTTTGAATATTGCAATAGTTCTGAATGAAAATGTTATGGATTTTTTGTTGCCTTTAAAATGTAAAATGGTTTTGTTTGTCTTGTTAAAAAAAAAAAAAAATCATTTTGCTCATAGCAATTCCAAAGAAAAGAGGTTTCTGTTTCTACCTAGTTCTTATGTAAAAACTCAACAATGACTTAAGAATGCTAAGTACACTTTAAAACACACAAAAGTGGATTACATGGCATTTCATTCCATTACTGCTGGAGTAGTCTTATTTTTAGCATCCATAGAGGTATTTCCAGATCCTGAACAAACTCTAAAAGCAGATATAATAGAAGAAAGGCTGAAGACATTTTAACCTCAAAATATGTATAGCTACTTCATGGTCTTATCAGTGTTTCTCTAACAGACTTGCTTTCTTTTAGTTCTTAAAAAAGAAGATACTTTTTTCGAGATAAACAAAGTGTAAAAATGTCCGTTTGAAAAAAAAAAGCATATTTTTTAGTCCTGTTTTTATCTGCTCTTTTACAGTTGTTAATTTTGCTTTCCTTGTTTATGGAAAAAACTCTGTCCCACTTCAGTTTTGGCTGGATCATCAGGTACTCCATGATGACCCTGGGCAACATGCTTGCATCATACCATAGCGCAGCCAAGGGACAGCTCATGTACTTGTGCTGTCACAGACGACAAGGCAAAGTCAAGCAGTGTTGGATGGAGGTATAAGCTCCTAAAATATATCATTCTGAGTAGAAAGATTAATGCTAATTAATTCTCCCAAAATTTTCTGGTTTTCCTTTCTTTTCAGAATTTAAGTGGACTTACTAAAAAAAATCTAAAATATTTCTTCTGCTATAATTTCAACCTCTCTTCATCCCTCTGCCTTCCTACTACCCATCACATTGGCAGACAAAACTCTTGCTTATTTAATACAGATTTTTAAATGGTGTCCATTCCAGAATGCAGCAATAAAAATCGTAAAAAAACAAACAAACAAACCCCAACCAAACAGTTCTACCTGCAATTCTTCAACAGTTGCTGAACAACAAAGGAAAGTGTCTCTAAAAAACTACAACTTGCAGTTAGGTAGGCATAGGTTTCTTATTTTCATTATTAGATCGTCCAGTGTAAATACACCAAGTTTGCTTTAGTGGCATAGCTGCCACAAAGCAGAAAATCAGTCTCAGATTAATTGCTTTTGTCACTTTTTGTTTTTTACAGAAAAGTTTTGAAGTTTTTGGAGGAATTTGAGCCTGTGTGTGAGCAGAAGAAACAGCATCCTTAGGTTAAACGTTTTCTATTTGCTTGTTTATGACTGACGAGCTGTTGATACAGAATCGCAGAATCATAGAATAGGTTGGAAGCACCTTCAATGTCATCTAGTCCAATCCACCCACAATGAGCAGGAACATCTTCAACTAGATCAGGTTGCCAGACTTGTGAAACCCTCAATAGAATTTTGTTTTACTTCATGGAAGAAGGTCGCCTCCTAGCAACTTCATGGCTAGGGTTGCCAACCTAGCATCAAGATTGATGACTCTTGATAATGCCTTCTAGCATTATCAAGAGTCATCAATCTGCCAACACTATAACCAGACTGTATTAAAAAAGTCCCAGTCATTGTAATTTTATTCTCTGCAAAAAGAGGCAATAAAGGAACAGAATGCTAAAATATCAGTAGATACTTGGCTCTTGACTGTTCATTTCATTTTTTTATTAACTATGTGAAAAAATATTTTTATATCTGAAAAATATGAATACTCAATAGGCTACCTGGAACAGTCAGTACTTTCCCAGCACAAGGAGGTTTTTTTGTTCATTTTCTTAAGACAAATAGACAATGCAAACAAACAAGTAAGCAAACAAAAACCCCTTTTAGTTCTTTTGGAACCAAAAGATGGTAAAGGATAAGAGAATTCATAAGGAAATTGTGCTGTGTGATACGCCTGTTCCACTATACCACACTAAACACATGACATGTTTGTGGCCATGAATTAAAATGCATTTCAGGAAAACAAGGTGAGCATAGCGAGTATCATTTATAAGGCTGGATTTCAGTTCTTTGAAAATATCTAGATTCACCTGCACTAGGGTGTTATATTCTAACCCCAGCTAGAAACTAACCCAGCTAGTGAGTATCTAATTAAAGCAGAAAGATTATTTCATGCTGTTGTATGTGCTGTTTCTTATACCTATTTCTTATTATCAGTTCAAGGTAGAGTATAGTGCTGCTAGCTGAGTGATGGAAACTTGTAAAGCTGGGTATAATTTTGTGGTGTTTATTTAATAGAACACCAGAAAAAGTGAAAGAAAAAAAAATAAATTAAAAAAAAAAAAAAAAAAACCCAAACCAACCCAAGACCAAAAACCAACCAAAGTTGGATGAGATGGGATGCATGGGAAATGGAAAATTTGGATCTACTAGAAGAGAATACATTATCCAAGGATTTTGAGGTGAAGAAAACAAGAATACATGTATGAAAGAAAAAATAAAAAGAAGCATTATGAAAAAGGGGTGAAAACCTGAGTAAGGTAAGATATATCACCTTGGGCATATTCATACCATCTCCAGTGATAATTGCTCTCTGCCATCAGTGGCTCTGGAACTGTCAACTCATGGCAGCGGCACTAGTTTTAGTTCAAACCACATTTGCTAAGGTACTGGTAAAGATCTAACGCTTTAACCTGGTGAAATATGAAAAGGTGTGTGCAGTAGAATTATTATATCTGTCTGAGGGCAGGCTTCATAGTTTTCATTCACCACGTGTATTCTTGCCATTTAGCAGGTTGCATTTGCCTTGTTATAGTTGCAGAGCCTCAGTAAATAAATAGAAAGAACTGGGGAATCACAGAAAGCTTTGGTAAGGCCCTCTTCTTAAAAGGCGATGAAGGGGAACTAATCTATTTCTCTACATGTCCAGACAATTTCACCATGTTGTGACCCAATTATGGAAGCAAAATAAGAACTAAAGCCTCATTTATTCAGAAGCTGAGATGTGCATTACAATTTTAGCTAATCCTGTCCAGTGCCTTGACAGCTAGAGAAATTACTGCAGCTTTGCTCACTTTTGCACTGGATGACACTCATTTCTCTAGAGAAATATTGTTCTGTTTGTGTGGATAAAATTCTGAAGTTTTTAGGAAATTGAATAGTTCCCAGATATTCAAATTGGGCTATGGCACAGGAGCAAGACCTATTGTGTGATAATCTACACTGTTTACAAATTTCCCTTGGAGTGATTTATCTTCTGCATCCACCAATGTCCTAGACCAAATGGTATTTCGTTATCACTGTCCTGCTCATAATAAGATGGAGAAGAAGCAAATAATTAGTTAAAGAAATGCTTAGGTGCCCAAGCATACTTGATAATATTCAACTGCAGACAAGTAGTTGGGTTTTTTTATCCTCATAGACTTCCTGAACACCTGAATCTTTTCCTGGTAAAGTCAAGCTTGTTTTCCCCCTGATTCTAGTAGCAACCAAAAAACTTATTTTCTTTCTGAGATTAAAAGATAGGGTCTGGGATATTGGTCTAGCATATTTTGACTGCATTTAATTGCAAAATGAAAGATTAGTATGCAAATACCATTAAGCTTCACCTTCTTTAATAGGCAAGGTTCTAGATATATTTTTCACAAGAATGTGTTTAATTTTCTAAATTAACTTCACTTCCCTGTCCCAGAATGATTTTTGTTTTGTTGCTTATTGTTGCAGAACTCTCACAATTCATTGTACGTTTTTTGCCAAGAATACCACATTTAATAAAATTATTGTTGCTTTTATTATTATTTGGACTACTTTGGATGGTAAAGAAACATTAAAGATAAAGGAATTGTGGGTTATGCTGGGAGAAGCATTACAGATGTTCCTGCAGAGTTTTTTGTCATATTCAGCTACCAACTGGATAACTAACCCACAGGTAAAAGATAAATGACTTTGCAGAAGCAGAATACTTTGGTTAGGTTCTGTTAATTTGCTTCTAAGCAAGGACATGGCATTATTTAAAAAAAAAAAAAAAAAAAGGATTAAAAGAAAATTAGCATCTGTCACTTTGAAAAAGGTGGTATTAATATTAGTAATTCTTAGTTTCCTTTGCTTTAGTTGTATGTGCACATGCCTTTGGAGCAGAGTGGAAATCAAAATTAATTATGAAGCAAAAAAAAAAATTGCTACAGTGGCAGAAGTCAGAGAAATATCTTTGAAGAGAAGTTTGTAACTCACAGTGTTAACACAGCTCAGTTGCTCTTGCTGATATTGCCATCCTCATCTGTCTAAATCCCTGGGGGGCAAGGGGAAAGAGAAAAAAAAGAAAGAACTGATCAATGTTCTTCACAAGTGCTTTGTCTTGTTTGTGACAACATTCATTACTGCTCCCCTTATAAATCAATCTACACATTAATATAGTACAACCAAATTGCTTCTCATCCTCTCTGAGAATCATTTGTAAGCCTCCAAATCTCACATAAATTTATCTTACGGTTTTTTAGCAACACCTGTGTCACCTTAAAAGCTTTCTAGAAATTGTTTCTGGGGACAGAAAAAAAAAAGGAAGACAACTTTCTAAGGCTCATTTGCATATGATTTGTATAAGCTTGCTCTCCAAGAATTCAATTGAAATACAGCAAAAAAATGCCCTAACTTACAAAGCTTTAGTGGAACTCTACTTCCAATTGTCAAAGTAAAAACACTGTCTACCTACAGTGTCACACACTCCTGAATACTATCGATTTCCTTTGCCTTTCCTGCATTTTGTTTTATTTTAGATATTGCAGTAGAAGGAAACCTTTCTACTTTAAAGTTCTCTTAGCTTTTATGCCACTTTCCTTAAATCTGGCTTCTGTTTCTGAAAACACAGAAAAATCCTTGTGGCTACTGAGCTCATACTAAAAACAACAAAAGTATAGATAATTATGAGAATATGCAAGTGGCATTAATTAATCTAAATTTCTGGTTCGTTTTCATTGAATGAATAGCAAACACCTGTAGTCTAATCCGGAGTGTACTGTACCTACACACCCATCAGTATGACTTTTTGTATAATCATGTTCAGCCCTCCATGGTCAAAAGGAATGAGGTTGGTAGTGGTGTCTTATGGAAAACATAAAGCTAATGTCATCAATTTGAACAAAACTGACTAAGGAACAATTTGCATAAACAGTGGAAAAAGCACATTTTGACCACAGGGGCTGAGTAGTAGCTGAAATCAGGGTGGGGAAAGAATATAAATGAGCTTCATCATACCTAATTTCAACATTATTTAATCTCCCCCTATTGAAGAGTCTGTAAGCTAGACTTTAAATTAATATCAGTGAATTCCCAACAGTTTTATTCCAAATAGGCGACATATGAAGTGTTAATTCTAGTTGCAGGAACTTTTTCTTTAAGTATCTCTAACCAAATACCCCCTTAAATGTACACGTAAACGTAAAAGAGCATATTATTTAAAAAGAAATTTGAAAAATTTGTTTTGATTTCTCTTTTTCAGCAATTACAAAATTCAGAAAGCATTCTTTCCATTGTAGCTGCTTTATACTGTTTTTATGATGAGAAAATTGTACTGGCATACTTTATCTATAAAAAATATCTTAGAAAGCCTTGATCAATATCTATAAGATGTTTTGAAACATTTGGATGAAAGGATCTATGAAAATAAAAAGTATAATACTTACTTGTGCTGTGGCACTAATGTTTACCTTTAAGCTTAGATTTTTGGCAGTGTTTTCAATCTCTGTTCCCATTTAAGGGAAGCAATTATGCACAACTTCCTAGCATGGAAGAAACAGAGCAATTATTTCCCATTTACCATTCTTGATAATTATATATGGTTCCCTATTAACATCTTGACCTTCTCGAAAGACCCTCAGAGATAGGCATCAGAATAATGTTTGATATACTACCATATAATTAAGCTCATTCTATGGGAGCATAAATAATACTTTTGAGAAAGAAAAAGTAGGTGCTTAAATAGCCTGAAGATCATATCATTAAACATGCTAATAGTTTCTTCTTGTGTTTTTCAACCCATCTACATTTAAAAAAAAAAAAAAAAAAAAAGAAAGGAAAAATACGGTCTTTTTCACCCAATATACAAAGTAAACATAAAATAAGGACTATTTCAAAACTAAGTCCCTAAACTCA